>VZTT01021010.1:47355-57916 GCA_013400855.1 Buphagus erythrorhynchus
AGTGTGCTCATCTCTGCAAAACAGGTGGGGATACCTGCCAGGGACACAGGAACTGGGGCAAGAGGAAATTAAGCCATAGGGTGCAGCTACAAGTCACAGCATGGGTACTGCCCCAGCAATATCTGGTGCAGTTACAGCCCTGGGTTGCTCAGTTTTAAGTAGCTATGTGTTACATTTCCCTGCAAAGATTTTTTTTTTTTATTATTATTACCTTTGTCCATTTCCCACAGTTATATAGCACTTTACATTGTAAGATGCCAGCATAACAAGTGACACCAATCCCTTCAAGAAAGATTCCCTGATGTTTTTTACTCCATGTACAGTCTCCAAATATCATAGTAATAAGCGCTTTGTAAAGGGCAATAAATGGAATCTACAGATTTTGACACCTGCTACTGTAACAGGCACTTTTCAAAGATGAGGAACATCAAAATGTTCAGCAAATTGCCAGTGTCTGAAAACCTAATTCCCTAAAACAGAGCATGATGTAAAAAAGGCATATACACTTTTGAGAGCTATTATTACTCACAAATCCCTTCTTTTGACCAAGGCGAAGATACTGAGCTAATGGATCTTTTATAAAATACACTTTCACTAAAAGGCTTTCTTCTGACAATTTCAAAGCCATTACAGATGCAAAGTCCCTTACAGAAATTACTAGCCTAGACTGAAATACTCAATTCTTAAACTGAATCATTATTTAATTTTTTTTAAGCCTCACTCTCTCTTTGTGTACAAAGGAAATTAAATGCTTTATAAAATATGCAAAGGCTTGTAAAATCATACAACAAAGACACTTTGACTTAAGCAATGGTTAACATTGCTAAATGACAAGAAAATATTTATTCATCCGTACAACATGGATAACATCTTGGGACAAACAAGCAGTGGTATTTTCTCAGGCAACAGTCACAAAGTACAAAACTAATCTAACTTGTAACTAAGTACTATTGTACTTGACACAACAAAGCAAAACATCACCCACAACTTTTGCAGCTCTTACAACTGCTTTCATCCTTGTTCTGTCAGGCATCACATGGCACAGCTTCAGAAACAGGACCAAAATTAAGGAATATTTAAAGCTGACCCGTGTGTAGGAAAATTCCATCCTGGGGTTCCAGGTGATCATGATACATCAGTTGAAACAAACAGCTTCCACTCCTCATTACAGAGGAAAAGAAAACAATGACAAGAGAGCATCTGTATGTTCACTCCTTTACCACACCACCTGCTGACCAGCAGTGTAGAGACTCATGATGCTACCAATGAAATCTTAGTGACCAGCCATCAGATCTGCACATCACCCAGACACCTCCTGACATGTCCACAAGCTGTGGCTGCATGGCTGCCCTCAGACTTCGGTGGAAACTGATGACTCATTTCCATAATTTTCATCACAGGTAGGAAGAACAGTGACTTCCTTCAAAAAAATCAAGGGTGTGAAATGGGAGAACAAATATGGTCTGGTTCAATTCAAGCCCCAGGAAATAAATAGCTAAGGAGTTCATAAACTGCATTCTGCCCTTGGAATAAACACATTAAGGGGGAAAAATTGCCTTCCATCACAGCTCAGAACCCTGAAGACAACATATAAAGGACAACCACCTCATTTTTGAGCTCTGTTTTATTGTTTTATGAATCATGACTTTTTTTAAAAAAAATAACACATTTACATTTTACAAGATATTTTCTTGCTGATTTCTTACATGTGAAGTCTGATTGTTTTCTGGAAGATGCTATAATGACTTGAGAAAATGAGAAAGGTTATTTATCATAAGTCTAAAGCCAGGGAAACCCTAAAAGTCATTAGTAAATGGGATTGCAATCAGGCTGTTAAAAAGTTTGGGGAATTAGGCAGTTGTAGTAATGATGTGTGGGTTCAGCCGTGTGAAGAAGGTTGATTGCTTATTTTCTTACTTTCTAATATCAGCATTTGAAGGAGAGTAACCAATTTTTAAAGATTCTGCATCTTCACTTGTATAAGTCAGTTATAACCTGCTGCTGGCCCACCTGATCATGTACTTGATCTCAGGATCACAGGCTGAACTCTGGACATGCACCAGTGTCCTTCAAGAAGATCAGAAGTTATATCTCTCATCTTTTCAGGACTGCTTTGAACTATCACAGGCAAGCTTGAACATTCTATTGACAGTAGACCCAAAAGGTTTGTAGGACAGTCAAAAAGCAGCACTGCACAGGAAGGACACAGTGTTGCCAACATCAAGAGATGCCAAAAGGCTAATATCAGCCAGGATAACAGACATTACATTTTCTGATGCAAAACTTGACCAGGTGGTAAAAGAGCAACATAGGATTATGCTGCAACATAGGATTTAGGCTATCACTACTTTTCAAAATCTTGATAATTGCTTCTTCATGAATGCCTGCATTTTGTCTGCAATGCAGGAAGAACTTTCTCAAGCCTTAAACCAAGTGAAGGAAGCTTTTTGGTTTGGATCTGTCTTGCTTATGCAGCATTACAACCTTAGGCATTTGCAAGGCACAAGTTTAAATAAACTATGTCTTTTCTGAACTGCAGTTTGCTAATGACCTTGCTTTCCACACCAGAGACCTTACACACAGCTCAGCATTTAGTAGAGGAAGCAAGTCCATGAGTACAACTCTAAAAGTCACATCTCTGTGATGAACCACAGACATGCAGAACAAAATAGGAAGAATGATGTTGGGATATAAAACAGGACAGAGCTTCTTCAAAGCTTTTTGGGTTTGTAGGTAAAATGTACATTTTGAGCAGCAATTAAGAAAGTTTGGGGTTGGGGAGTGAGAAGCAGTGGATGCCAGAGGGGTGAAGAGGGCTGGGAATGAGATGAAAGCTCTTTGGATATGGTGAAACAAGGGGCCAAGAGAGAAGAAAAGAGTTTTAGGAAATCTCTTTATTTGTATACATTCTGCTCTTCCCCTTGGCCCTCTCCTCCTATCCCCATCCTCTAGGACACAGCACCTTTTTAGTTTAACCTGAGATCTCTGACCTTCTACTTCCAATCCACTTCTACCATAAAGCCTCCTCCTCCAACGTTTTTCCCCACACCAATCTCTTTTCACTCTCTCCTGCTAGGAAGAGCTTGAGAGGAGGAAAGGGCAGGGCTGGCCACTGCTCCACTCTTGCATATTGGGAGGGATAGAGTCTCCAGGGAACAGGGATTCTGCTCCACTCATGCCAGGAGTGGAGCAGGAGCAGAGGTGAGTGCTGTGGTTTTTTGCTGTTATAAGACACAACATCTCAGAGCAGTTGTCATCCCAGCTCCTGCTGTCCCTTCCCTGGCTCCCCAAAGAGCCAGCCTGAAGCAGCACAGCTCTGCTTATTGTGGTGGCCTCTTAGAGCAAAGGGTCTGCCCTGCTTTGGGGCTGCTGGAGCAGACTGCCAGGAAGGGGAGCAGCCTGGTGACAGAGGGCTAGGAGATGTCACAGGAATAAAGTATGGTAAGGCAGGGGCTGGAAGTGTAGAGCCTAGAGGAGTTCCTAAAAGGCATTGCAAAGCAGAAACAGGGGCAGGATGGAAGAACTCCTCAGCATTTCTCAAGAAAATCAGGCCAGCTGCCATCTCAGCCAGCCTGTCCTCTCTCTGGGTCACCTCTGGACAGCCTGGTTCACTATGGATTCATAAAACTCTGGCTTTGAGGGAAATGCTGCTTCTGCAAAGCACCCCATGGTGCTGGGTGGGCCTAATGCCAAGCACAGGGTGTCAGGGAAATTCCAACCACTGGGCTCAAGAAGTAACATATCCTGAAAGAATGCCAAACCAGAGGCATCTCCACAATGGGACTACACAGCACAGAAGATAAATGGACAACATACTGAAACAGAATAAATGCAACAAACTGCAGCTGGACTACAAGGAACCTATTGGAAAACAGCTATTTACTGCTCTAATTGAGCCTGGCCAAACAGTGCTGTGAAGCAAATCCTGCCTGAGAAAAAAATACATAAACAGAGCTTGAAAAGGCAAGAAAGGGTAGAAAGAAGATAGGTAACTTTTCCAGAAGCTCTTCCAAGTTTTTTGTGTGTCTAGAGAGGAAATATCAAGTGCCATATTCCAGAACTGGGGGCCAGGAATCAACTGCCATCTTATCACAGAGTAGCTGGCACCAGCCATGCTGTCACATTGGCTTTTAACTGATCCTTCCAGCTCTACAATTGGTTTGTTTTATGAAACTGTGTAAAATGCCTAAACTATATGGGGCTCAGTTTCCTTCTGAGTATTCCAAAATACGGCAGCTGTTTCTTTTCATTGGGACTTGGAATTTCTGTCACTCTGTAGCCTGCTTCCCCAGCTTTACCCCATGAATACACATGGCAGCCTAAGCCCTAACTGCTGTCCTCTGATGAAAGTTCAGACTTCTGTTCATGCTGCTATTGCCAAAACAGGAGGAGAGGGTGGAAAGAATGAGAGAAAGCAGATGGTCTGAAATGAGCCACTTTGGGAGATGCACCCACTGCTCATGGCCCCTAGGTGACCATCTTGATGAAGGGAGAACATGAGTAGTGGAAGAGGAGGAGGAAACCAAAGATGAAGAGAAGACCTAAGACAGACGTTGAAAGACAAAAGAATCACAAAGATGTAATGAGATGGAACACAGGCTAAGAGGAAAAAAAGTAACAGAAGAAAAAGTAGCAGAATTATCTCCTGAATTGAAGGTAAGATTGTGGCCATCCTACTCTGTGTCAGTGTACTTACCATGAGCATCTGTGAGGTGTGTGCAGGTCATTTTCAATACAGATGATACTTCCCTTAAAGGGATTCATGTGTTAAAGGACTGAGCACAAGACAAAAAGGATTCACAGTTTCAGTACTAGTTCTCTGGATGCCCCTAAGCTAATCACATAACTTTGGTACCTCAACCTTTGCATTCTTTGCAGGAAATAGAGAAAATCCTGTTATCCTCACAAGGGATTAGTGAGCCCAAATTCAACTTTTGGTTTCCCAGGAACCTGGAGGTCAGCTCTTGGCTTTAAACTTGTTTCAGAACAGCAAAAATGCATTGACCTGTACTAAAAGTCAAAGGACCTACTTTACCCAGACTTAATACAGTCCTACTATTAGATGGCCTGAAAACTTAACAGATTAGCCCTAGGCAGTGCTAACAGATGGCATGGCAGGGCACACACATGGCAGAGCAGCAAGGCACCACTTGGTCATCTCCCTGCTCTGCTGTTAAATTTGTGGTGCTCCAAAGTTGTATTCAGCGTGGGCACTGGCCCCAGTTTGCTCCACTGGCTAAGTCATCTTTTCCTGGGAATAGGACAGAGACTGAAGCCTTGTACTTGTCATGCAAAACAACACATCTCAAAAGCCACCCTGGGACTCCTTGTTATGGCTCCTGCTAAAGGGACTGTAAAGTGAAATCAATTAATACCAGAAGCAGCAAAGAAACTCAAAGAGACAAGGCGCAATTAAAAATGCCAGTCAGAAAGGGACAGAGAAGGAAAGAACAACTTAAGTCATCATTAAAGGGTTGCAAGCACACAAAGAAAGGAGCACAAATCCCCTTCAAAAGGGGACTGCAGACAATTTTCCAAAACATCTGTTGAGAAGACATTCTGTACGTTGCTGGGGCAGCCCTGGAAGTAGCAGTGCAGAAGGAAGGGAGCACCTTCTCTCTAGCCAGGATTGCCTGCTGCCCCGGCAGTACAAGGGACAAATCATCAAAGCAAGCTTTGCCACTTCCCAATTTCCCCCTGCAAACCTCTCCACCTGTACCCCAGCAGAACAACAGAGCACAGCAAGCCCTGCCAGGGGCAGATTCATTCCCAGCTTTCAGGGCAAAGCACGACGATAGGTTTTCACCTGACTCTGAAGCAGCAGTACCGTGGGCATGGGGCACAGGCAGTCCCCAGGAGCCCAGTGCATGGATTTTCCCTTCGGAAGAGGATTTTGTGCGTTGCCTGCAGCAGAGCAAGTGCACTGCCATCTCGTGGTGCTTTGGAATGACTCAGGTAAAAAGCCAGGCTAATCAACAAAAGCCGAAATGGGGCTCATCGTGCTGTATTTGTGCTGGTCACACCGAGGACAGTCAGCAAAACGCCAGTGGGGGTGAACAGTAACATAATCCTGCCTTTCCCATAAGCAGCGGCTCGAGGCTCCAGGAACAACTGGTTTCAAAAAGATCTTATTCCTCCCCCGTTCAGACAATTCACCAGACACGCACCCAAGCAAACACAGCTTCCATTTCACACAGAGATCTCCCAGGGACCAGGACAAATGACACAAATTTGGGCAGCAGCATGAGGTGGAAATAGCTGACAGCATAGGGCAGACTGTGCTTACCCCAGATACAAGTGATGGTCTTCTCACAGCCCACCTGCCATAAAACCTTGTGCTGCAGCGTGGCACAGCATTAAAGGCATCTCTAATCAGTTCTGATTAAAGCCCAGGATCACATGCACAATCCAAAGCCATAGAACTGCACACATACTGTGGAGAAACCTTTTTCTTTTTTTTAAGGCCAGCACCTTCCTTATCTGAGATTGTTAAGATCCAGGGAGTTAATATAAACCAGCAGCAAATAGGGTACAAAGACCTTGTGTATAAATAGCTCATCAGTACACAGAAAGACAGCTATGCAAAAGCAAAAGGAAGCAGACTTGTGCACCTTATTAAATTTTATCCAGCAAAAGTAGTTTTAGGATACAGCAGTGGTTCCAAAGATTTTGCAGACCTATTTTTCCTCATCAAGATCAACACTGGATGAATGGGTGCACATATGCTTTGGTTATGTTCTGGTATTTTAAGCTACTGGAATGGTACTAAATCCCAAATTAACATGGCCTTAGAGACTCCATTTCCCTCCATAGAGAAACCTGAATTCTGACTCACAATTAGCAAATGGAGCTCATGGCTTCCCCTAAGGTGAAAGCCTCACAAACCTTTACAGCCTGCAGAATGTCCAGCTCTGCTGCTGTGAAAACACACCTGCCTGCTCAGCACCAACCCTCCCAGCCTCTGCCCTCCTGTGGGCCAGCAGACCTCCCAGCCAGAGAGCAAAGTAACATTAACTCCAGTTCTGTGGTCAGGGAAGGTAAAAAACCAAGGCTCAAAAGCAGGAAAAGTTTTCTTTTGGTTATCTGCAACTTGGGTATTAATTCTCCAGAAAACAACAAAAAAATATGAACTCTGTCCCCACATTTCCCCCTTTTCCTGCATATGTCTAAATAATCTTTCCTAGGTAGATGCTGCTTTCCACCCCTGCCCCATGCTCAGCCCAAACATGGCTCCAATGCAGCTTTAGGAATAGGAAGAGTGAATCCACTTGACTCTACAAAAGGCTGTAGAGATGCATTGGTTGTCTCTTCACCCCTTTATACACATTCTTCCCTCTCATTGATATATTGATATCTTCACTTTCTCACTGATGTAAGTATCCACATGCCAGTAAAACAGTAATCAGTCAAAAATCTATGTAAAACAGATTTGAAAAAACTCAAAAAGACAATAAACATTAAATAACAGGCAGCACAGGTACATGCTTAAAAAGGAAAATCTTAAACTAACATCTTAAAGGACCTTCTAAAGAAGCCATACATTTTTGTCCCTTTTGTAAAAGAGGCAGAGACAAGAGAAAGAGCAAGAATCTTAAAATGGATGGAGGAATGTGACTGACCAGACTCCCTTCAGCACATACAGGAACTCACCTGCACCCCCATACACACTGTGTGAGGGATCTCCATGTGATCTTGAGCTTACCAGATGGAAAATCCTACACCAGCCCTCACATACAATAGACTCCTAGGGTAAGGATTCCCTGCATTTTGTGGGAATTCTGCTGGGAAGAGATGCAAAGCCTCATGTACTTCAAAGGTGCAAACAATCAGCAACAGGCTAGAAAAAAAATCCATACAGCCTCTGAGCCTCAACAGGTTTGCAGCCAGAGAAGGGAGAAGAGGAAGCTGTAATGACTTTTATTACAGTTATTCTTCTCCTTACTCAAAGCTATAAGAAAAACACCAAAGGGAGGATGAGGATGGTGGCAAAGATTGCCAAAGCTTACAGCAGTTTTAGAAGGTGCCTAAATCAGGCTCAGGGCTCTAGCACCTCTCAGTAATAGCTTAAAAATCTATAGAGTGCAATAAAGTACAGAATATAGAGCAAATCCTCTTCTGGATGCACAATCTGATCTTTTATCACACATTGTCCCTCCACTTACATTTTCATACACCTGTGCCATATTAACAAACACATATATATACACTGAGGTTTAATAGACACACATATACATAATGCTGACATTATTTCAAAGCTTTAGTGAGAAACACTGTAGACAGCAAGGACATTATGAAGTTAAATCAGTAGAGCTTGTTTCAATATCACTCACCAGAGAAAAATATTTCAGATGACACCCAACAGAAAGCAGGCAGTATGGAATATCTACAGGTTTTGTCAGGAGTTTATCCTAAGCACAACTCATATTTATGGACCAAGTCTCCTGGTGACCTACAAGACACAGATTAGCCACTAACAACCCAGACACGTGCAAGAT
This sequence comes from Buphagus erythrorhynchus, assembly GCA_013400855.1. Lineage (NCBI taxonomy): Eukaryota > Metazoa > Chordata > Aves > Passeriformes > Sturnidae > Buphagus > Buphagus erythrorhynchus. Next base: position 55,851 of record VZTT01021010.1, read on the forward strand.
CTACAGGGTGGAGCTCCTGTTCTGGAACCTTCAGCAGCCTTTTGCTCATGGCACAGAGGAAGGACATGATGCTGGAGTGAGGGCAGTGCCTTGCCCTAAAAGACTCTGTGGCTTTACCCCTTGTGAAGGTTGGAGGACATGGACTGGAAAACACCTCAAGTAAATATGTCCCTTCATATTTAATAGTCAAAAAGGAAAGTGTGGAACAGACCTAGCTTCAAGGAGAAGATTACATTCATTTGTCTGCCTGGCAGAAGTTACACAGAAGACTAAACTGGGGTTTTTTGTGTCCTGCTGGCTCATAGGCATGAAAGTAAATATCTTGATTTAGGGGGAGTAAGTGGCTGCAATCCTTTACTGAAAGTGGTTCCATTATGTGGGCTCAATATTTTATTTAATTTAAAACTGTCACATTCAGGTATGGGTCTTTATGCCTTCTCCCTTGTTCATCTGATTAGATATCCCAGTGAAAAACTGTGTGCAGAGATGGCAAAACAACTCCAATTCAGAGACCCACGTGTACAAGCAGCCCTGCCTGACACAGCCAAGCCCCCTCCCCTGCTCTCACACCTCTGCCCCATTGCACATCACATGGGCTGTGGGCCTCCCAATAATCTGGGCTGGGAAACTAATTCAGAAAAAAAAATAAGGATTTTTTTCCCCTCTGTGGGTCCTTATGAAGGGGAATAATTTCCCTGATTCAAGTGACTGTAAAGGCACCCAAGGTTTGGTGTGGCAGCAGTGAGGAGATGGCAGAGAGGAAGGAAAAGTGGCAGCAAACAGCACACTACAGATAGAAACATGCACATCACAGCACTTCAGGTGACAACACCATGAACTGCAGTGTCTCTGTTCCATATGAAGTAGACTTCATAGCCTACTTCCCAAACTTTATACTATCATATATTCTCTATGTGCTCCATGATAAAAAAAGTCTTTTTAGAAGAATACAAAGAGCTTCCTAAAGTGCTGCTAGGTCTGTTACTCATTTTTTCAGCNCATAAAAATAGCTCTCATATCTAAAAATATCTTCAGTCTTATCTCAGACCTTCTGAAAGCTGTAGGAGAGATTTTTTCCCATAGGAAAAAGAGGATGACTTCCAACACACAACTCCCATCTCAAGCTTTGCATGGCTGCAGGTTACCTGACTTTCACCACATCCTATCATTTTGTCCAAAGGATCAAGCACAAAATGATGACCATTCTAGGCCATGTTAACACCTGGCAGAAAAAAAAAATATCATGGTAGGATGGTAGGAGATGAAGCATTACTCTGCCAAGCTGATTATTTTTTATTTAGTGTCAGTATTTAATTTAAGATGCGGAGTACCCTCAGAAAAAATAAATTACTGAACAGAAGCCAGCTGACATATGTATTTAATTGGTATCACATGACTTCTCAGTTTAATATCACCTCTACATCTGTGAGGGGACATTCATGTGCATCTAATCTACAACTGCTGCCAAGAAATGTTGAAAGAGTAATTTTCTCTGTTTATGTAGGTCCTATGTTGTGTTATCTTTTCCAGCTCCAAAACAAGCAGAGGGAGCATCTGCTAACTGAAAAACAAAAAAAAAGCAAACCAATTCCCAGGGCAGAGGAGACATTATCCAACGTTGTGCAGGTGTTTCAAATAAGGTATTAAAGCCATGTTAATTTTATACCTATGTGAAACAAAGAACTGTGGAAAAACATTTTAAGTGACAGCCATATAATGTGTCTCTGTCCTACATATACTTCATGGCTTAATGGCAAAGGATGGGAATGTTATTTATATCCCTCAAGAAAGTTGACAAATATCAGAAAATATTAAAAGAAAACAAAGCAAAAAGCAAAGTGAAAACTTAGTTTTCATGCCAAAAATCTAGCTCTACTTACTAGCTCTTTCACAGTCATTTTTACAGGTGTTTCAAAGTTCCCTTTCCATCCAAAAGCCAGAATTTCACTAGGGGCCACAAAGCTGCTCTTTAGAGCTTTTCTCTCCAGCTGTCCAGCCATAATCCAAAATTCAGTCTCAAGAGCTGCACTTTTACCACCACTGTTTATCATTCATCTAGGTAAGAA
>VZTT01021010.1:62503-75586 GCA_013400855.1 Buphagus erythrorhynchus
AATGAAAAAACATCCTCCAATCACTCTTATTATTCATAGCTGGAGCAGTCATAACTTGATTCATTTAAACAAGCAGCTCCAGTTCATGCTTTCTCTCGTACATGATGTTATACTACCCACTTGTTTTATTCATGCAAACAAGTTCTGTTCTACTACACTAACACAAAAATGAATAAACTGAATTCTGCCTGGCACATCAAAGCAACTATGAGCTAATCTATTTCTGATAACTTTCCTTCATATCTTCCTGCAAAAAGCACCCACCTTGTATTTCAGAACAAAGGTTTGATTTAAAGGATTTTGCAAGCTGGACTGTATTTTAAGTAAATTCAATAGGAAACCTAAGCAGGTAGAGAACACTGCTGCTCTTTCCACAGATACTTCTCTGTCTACAGATTCCCTCTTTACAGCTCTTTTATCCCCTATCTCATTGCTAACAACCTGTGTGGAACTGAGGAACAAAACCCTGTTATCAGATTTTTTTATGAATAATAAGGGTTTGTATAGAAAAAGGTAATCTTAGAGGTGCATTTCACACAAAACCAGCTTAAATATGGAGTACAGAAAGCTGAGGCAGGGGAAGTTTTCTATTGAAGTGTATTTATTAATAATTGTTTTCTTCTCCTTGCTAATGTAGTGCTTCTGGAAGTTGCCAGATTGCAAGCTCTAGAGGCACAAGTCCTATTTATTCACAAAATAGGTCAAAAATAGTCATTGAAGCAAACACTTTCCCACACACACATCTCAGCCAAGAATGCACTGGAATTTGTGCAGATTCAGTGGTGATAGCTTTCTGTGCTCAGCTGCTAGAAAAGATTTGCTCTGCTTAATTGTGCTATGGACATCTCCCTCCTGTGAACTATATTTGCATGTCAAATCTTTAGAGGCATCACATTGTAAAGGCATTTCATTAATTTTTGACCTGATTTACCTTGAGGGTCAACTTCCCCTATGAACATAAAGGTACCAAGCTTCTGCCCTTCACAAATTCCAAAGCTGTCAGCAGTTTCTGAGCTGCTTGGGTTTTTGAACAAAAGAGGTGCATATAGAAAAAAATAAGATATCCTACTGCTCTTTCTGGTGCACACACCTTTAACAAGCAGAATAAATAGTATGGTCATCTAGGAACCCAAGTTTCTCTGTAAGAATTCTTAAGCATAAGTAGCATTCTCTGCAGTTGACAATCTTCATTAGAAGATATTCACTTCCATCAGTCCTCAAAACTACCACCATGCTCATCCAGCACTCCACACTCACCTTCTCTGTCTCTTTCATATACTTATACTGACATTCAACAGCTTGGCTTAGCTGTGAAATCACAGCAAGAAACATTGAAACATAGAAGGAAAGAATGCAGTTCTGTGTTTTAAAAAGCCTATCTGAAAAGAAATATTCACAATGAAGAAATTACAAGGAAGTGATAACACACCAGAAACTGGTACCCTCTTTCAAATAGTATGTGTGCCAAACTGGAGGCACCTTCTCTACAAAGATCATATCAGCAACAAACACCTTCATCTGTACCATGACAAAATGCAAGACATTTCTGCCTTCTTGTGAGACAACTTCAGCAAGCTGGCAGGGAGTGAGGCAGGGATTAGAGAGCAGGACAAAACCACATTGTGCTGCTCTCCTCCCCTCCCTGGTGAGCTGTCAGTTTTTGAAGACTGGTAAACAGCCAGAAAGATCTCTCATGTCATTATAAAGGCCCAGAAACAGTTTACAGTGAATAGGTTTGAATAAGGCACAAAATTTCATATCTTAAAGTAATTCTGTGGACATGTCTTTTTCAACAGCACTAACCAGAGCACCTGCCCAAAACTTTCAGATGAGATACTTTCTATCTGAAAACAAGTAAAAAGATGGATGGTGCCCTTCATGACATCCCACTTTTATTCCTTAAGTAGTTCTTCCAGTACTGCTGACTCATCATTTTAAAGCCTCAAAAAGTGCAGCCTTTCCAGGATCCTGCACCCAAGTACTCACGAGCCAAATCCAATATTCACGGCATAGGCATGCCCTTGCCTGTTTCCACCAGACAACCTGTATTTTGTGAAACTTTAAAAACAACAGAGAGGGAAAATAAATCTGCTTTTCATGGAACGTTTTTAATATACCCACACATGGTAGGTGCCTCATATGTGCCACTCAGGTGGTGCAGTTTTATTACCAGTCCTCTCTCCCAGCTTGCTAAAAAACACTCTGTAAAGTCACTTTTCCCTCCTTAGATCTGCTGATGAGAGGGCTAAAGCTGCAACATTATACAAAAATTCAGCTCAAGCCTGCTCTTTACATTTCAAGAAAAGGCTCAGGAGCCCTCTTCAGAACCCAGGTGCTGGGGTTTATCTCAAGCAAAATTTTCCCAAGCCTACTTCCTCTCTATTAAAACTCTGCCCCTTTCTCAATCCAGTGGAATCCAGATAACCTCTCCCAGCAGCGTAAATACTTACAAAAAGTACAGGATGATGATGAAAAACATTGCCAAGTAACTGTTGTGTAGTTTAGCACGGGTGAAAATTTGCTGTACTGAAGTCCCCAGTTTATTTACACAGCAGAAAGAGCACCCGGGGTGGCAGCTTGCAAGCACAGGTAAAATGAACAAGAACTCAGGGAGCTTACCTGCCAGACTGAGACCAGCAGTCTCCTGATTGATTCAGCTCCTGGCCTCTCTTCTCAGGCTGCTGCAAGGTGCCAGCTGCACAGGTAGCTGTGTGAAACACTTGTGAAGCTCACAGAAAGAGCAGGGAGAGTGCCTGTCTCTGCACACTGAGACACTTGCTCTTCTGTCTGAGCTCAGGGTGAAACTCAGATGTGTTCTCACCTACAGCATTTCTGTGTTAATCTTAAGATGCCCATTAAGGGCACTACAACTTGAGTAGGCATAGCAAAATTGTGCACTGTGTCAACACAATGTGATGAAGGTTAGAGATACCACCCAACTCTTAGAATATCCACTTGCATTGAGTTCTCCAGTTCTCAGTGCAGAAAACAGTGTTTATGGTCAGCACTAATAACACCCAAATGTTTATATTCACCTCTTGCATACATGGGACTTAGAAGCAACATGAATTTGCCCTTGGTCCCATTTATATATACAAATGTGTGCTACAGATAGAAGGGAGACAGTAAGCATGGGTCACTGCAAGGAGACAGGTTCTATCAGGAGTGAAAACACAAGGCTGTAGTCCTTGGAGCAGGGGGAGCATTTATTATCTACACTTCAACTTGGGCAATAACACAACATGGAAAGAAAAGTTGGTGCCTTTGAGTTCTTGCTTGAAGCAACAGAATAACAGCAACACAGTCCTGTAATGAGCAGAGCACTGAGAACCAAACATCAAGATTGCTCTTGGTATGACTGTCATATCTCAGACTAGTGGGGATTTAGGGCTCAAGAGGATCTGCTACAGCAGAAGCACAAGAAGAGAGGCAGCCTCATTCTGCATGGAATAGTTTAAGTAAGCTCAGTGGGAAAAACAAACCCCTCATCTGGAAAATGGGACATGAACTGTGAGGAAAAAAATCCAAGTTAATATTCTTAGATATCAGCATGGTTCTGCTCTCCCTGCCCTGTGAGAAACCATATGAAAATACTTGTAGGATGAAAAGGGAGTACTGAAGAATAATTTAAAAAAAGTTCTCCTGCAGAATATTTATGACATAGGAAAAGGTAGACAACTGCAACATAAGGAGATCACTAGGAACTGCAGAAGGGTTTATCCAGACATTTTAGGGCTCTTGTCACTGAGAGCAGCAACATCAGTCTGTGCCCAGAACCCCTGAGATTGTAACTAAAAATTTCTGCCTGGATAGACCAGAAATGCCTCAGCCAGACTGTTTTTTAAGAACATTCAACCCCCACACACACTTCCAAAATTGAACTGATATGTGTGGATAAGGAGCTATACTTCTAAATTTATCTCTAGCCACTTAACTAATTCCAAATAAAACACCTTTGATATTTTGTGCAAGCAGTCTGTTTAAATCAAGTGTCCTGAAGAAACCCCAGACTACAAGATTAATCCCTTGGGTACTCCCTGGTTACAAGTTGTTGGTTTTTATGCTTATGCATTCTTCATGGAATGTTAATGCAAAACAAGATCTGACTTCATTTACCAAAGGGTTAACAAAAACTCCAATAATTAAATTAGCAGTAATCAGCTAAGGAGCTCCCCCCCAGTGCCAAGACTAGAACACATCAATTCCTTTTCTCCTCCAGGATAATGGATCAGGCAAGAAGACTTCCAACTGCCCCCCCCAGAGCTGTTGCAGGCACAAATGTGTATGTGCACTGCCCCACCTCTCTCCTTCCATCCACAGCTTGACTCCAGCTCCATGTGGCACATACAACATTACATAAAATAGGCCAACTCCCTTCTGGTTCTCCTGCTTTCTCCAAGGCTGAATCTGGCCTAGTAGGGCAACAGCAATGAGTAGTTAGAAAGGGAGACTTGAAGTGTTTTAAAATATCCAAATACATACTTGTCCCAAAAAATTAGAAGTTACATGTGAGGTCAGGAGAGCACCTAGAACAGCTTTTAAAATCCTCCCAACCTCTCTGACAAACACCTTCTTTCCAGCATTCCCAACAGGTGAAATTGCTGGGACAGGCTCTCTCCAATGGTCACTATTCTAACCAAGAAGAACATCCCTTCCCTCTCCATATGCTAAAATGTGGCAATAACCACAAGGTTAGAGCAGCCACAAACTTCTCCTACACTCTTTGGGTGATGGATAATCTATCTTGTTCTGTTTCTTGTTAAAGGCATGTCATAAATTAAGAAACAGAGCTTTCAAGAGAGTCACATCCATGCTGGAGAGACATCCCTGACAAGAACAGAGCACAGCACTTAGTGAATAACATCACCAAGATGTTCTTGGTCAACAGTTAAGGGAATGGTGCTGCATCCTGAGCAATCACACTGCCAGTCAAATATCAGCCTATTTAGGACAGAGCAGGATGCAGTCCCAGAGGAGGAAGGCAGCTGCTTCTGTCCCTGGAGAAGGAAACACATGGGGTTTTTTTCCAACCAGAAATCCATGGCTCACTGCTGCTGAGGGCTTCCCACAGACATACTGCAGCAGCACATTGACCCATCAGTTTGGTTCTGCTACTGCCCACAACAGTCTGGTTTATTTGTGAGCAGCCACAGCTGGAACCAGGGGTATTTGCAAAGCTTGTGCCATTATGTCATAATCCTGGCAGTAAAAAGCATCCACAGTGATTATGAAAATAATTTGGGTTTGTGATGCACATGTACAAAGCACAGTACACGCTGTTTGCTTTACACTAGAGAGTGTGTGTTTGTTACTGAAAATATGAAGGTGAAATATTCTTTGTTGAATTCAGCATTTACAAGTTGATTTAAATTCTACATCAAAGGTTTATACTACAGGGATTTTGAAATTTGCAAGAATCAGCAGCTATAATCAATACTAGCTGACAACATCCACCTTGCCACATACTTAAGGCATGGTGAGAAAGTGAAGCCTTAAATTTGTCCCTGAGGGAGTGTGAGGTGACACACGACACAGTAAGAGCAAACTAACTCAATCTTTATCAATATTTTTAATGTAAACTGAAAAATACGAGCTTTTTTCAATATTAACTGCATCAAAACAGTGGTGCAAGCACATAAAGAGTGAATTATCTGGGCATTTCAATTAATAAATAAATTCTATGCACTGTTAATAAATATGCTAATAGCATTCAGCTCATAGTGCTGATATTCCTCAGATACTAGAACTGTGTGACAGCTGTGTCTGAATTTTATTCTGTGATTCAGCTAGAATAACTAACTAGTTATTTTCTTCTCTTTTGTAAGAGGAATGCAACAAAAGATATCCCTGTAATAAAACTAGCACAAGGTTAAGGAAATGACATCAAAAGATTACAAAAGTAATTCCATAATGCATATAGCCCCCTCATTGCTAGGTTTTGCAGCAAGCACATTTCAAAAGCTCTGTACAGTTGACACACCTCTAAAACTGAGGCCCATGAACTCAGACAAATTTTCCTAACTAAGAAATAATTTGACCAAAATTAAAATTCAAACCCTGGCTTGCTGCACCACCTGCTCTGTTGTGACACTGCAGTAGTGGAGTTTCTGCAGCTCTAAAGATAGAGTTGTGCAGTCAGAGTCTGAGAGCTGCCAAAGCAGCTCAGGAAGCACCTGAGCAGCCCCAGGCAGGAGTGCAGGCAGAGCAACTGCAGCCCCCAGGATCCTGAGCCTGACAGCAAGGGAGGGGATGGGGCTGGCACTGCATTGTGTGCAACACTGCAAGAGACGTTTCTGAATGAGATCTAATCAAATTGTTGAAGAACAAACCTGCCACAGGAGCTCAGCTGTTAAAAAAAAAAAAAAAAAAAAAAACAACAACAAGTCAAATTCAGCTGATTTTGGCTGGGATTAAGTTAATTTTCTCCATAGTAGCTGTTATGGTGCTTTGTTTTGGATTTGTGCTGCAAACGACACTGATAACACAAGGATGTTTTAGTTACTGCAGTGCTTAAACAGTTCCTTTTTTTATTCCTCACCAGTGGGCTGAGGGTGCACAAGAAGCTGGGAGGGCACAGACAGGACAGCTGATCCCAAGTGGGACCAAATGGGTCCTGTTCCCTCCCAGAGACAGCAGGGGCTCATGTTGGGCAAATGCACTGATAGAACCTCCTGAAAAATGCCCCAGGCCACGTGCTGCAGGTGTTATTAGCAAGGTGTACTCTGCCCTTCTACAGCAGAAATGGGCATGGAGAGAGGACAGGAGGGAAACAGCAAACATGAGGTATGCAGATGTTTCATCCACATAATATTAGTTCAAAAGAAGTGCCTTAGTACTTTTTGTAGTAGCAAATTGCTGACCCTGTCTCCCTTAGGAGATGCTTCCTTCAGTTGAAAAATACCCTTATCTCATGGATAAATACCCAATACCCAAATAACAGTGGAGTGATAAAGCCAAAGTGGAGTGGAGTGAAAGCACAGCAACAGGGCTTTCAGGAAGCACTATGAGAATTTAATAACCATATTGTCTCTTCCAGGAAGCATCACAATGAATTTTTATGGGAAGGATTTTAGAGTCTAGCTGCTGTGACTTTTGCATGGTAACTTCTAAATCCTATTAAGGAGTTATAGAGGAATTGGTTTGTTTCTTTAATTGCTATGGATTAGAAGTCAGTAATAGAAAAAACAAACTGAGTACTAGCTCATGCTAGAGCTTGGATAAAAGGAAACAGATGAATATGATTTCTTTGTAAATGTATAAATTGCAAAATTCAACTCATTGGAAGTATATGCTATTTTGTGTAATTACAATCCTCAATCTTCTTGTGAAAGACAAGCTGTTTTTCCTATGTTTGGTCTACAGGGAGTTCTGAAAATAAGCAGTCATCTTTTTCTAAAAATTCTGGATTATGCCAGATTGCTATAACATGCTCGCAGAAAAATGAAACTCAAGAATTATATTTTTGTACAATAATGTGACTCAATAATGACACTATCAGACATTTTGCTAGGCACATAAAGCATCCCTGCAAACTCAAGCCAGTAAAGTTTACATTGCCTGAATAAACAAGACTTGGCCTGCAGTACAACCATGTTCCATTTGTAGCTAAACTGGAGTTTTCTATCACTCAGTTTGAAACAGACCTCTGCTAGTAATCATGGTGATCTGAAAGGACTGAAAATGGGGAAAGGGGACAAAATTATATTGCATGGCCCAATAGGAAGTACTGAGTCCTGGCTAAGAACTGAGATACCAGGCAGGCTGCTACCTGGAGTAGCAGTCACACACTCCAGCAGCAGCTGCTGTCACCAAATGTTGCTCCCAGTCTCCCCACAAGCCCACTGCAGGCCACCACAATACAGCAGATCCTTATATACATATAAAAATATTTCTATTCTTCAATACCAGGTTGCTCAGAGCCCTGTCCAGCCCAGCCTTGAAAGTTTCCACGGATAAGGCATCACCACATGTCTGGGCAAATCTGTGACAGTGTTTCACCACCCTCATTGTAAAAATCTTCCTTACATCTATATTTACTCTAAATTGACACTCCTGTAGCTTAAAACCTTGATCCCTTGTGCCACCACAACAGGACCTGCTAAAAAGGTTGTGACCTTTCTTATAAACCCCCTGTAAGTACTGAAAGACTGCAATGTCTCTCCAAAGCCTTCTCCTCTCCAGGCTGGGCAGCCCCAGCTATCTCAGCCTGTCTTCACAGATAATGTGTTCCATGTCTTGAACCATCCTTGTGGCCCTCTGGACTCGCTCCAAGGGGTCCTTCCTGTGCTGAGGAACCTGGAGCTGGATGCATTATTTCAGGCTGTCCCCATATCCCTCTGTGAGGCATTCTAGCAAGCAAATACAGAAGGGTCTATGTGCTTCTGGTTGAGCATTGCCTGCCCAGCTACAGCTGGTAGTTTAAATGGTTTGTACCTAGAATTATGTTGAACTCTTTGCCCATTCAGCTCACTGAGAAGTCACCTTTGCCATCTCTCATCTCCTTCACCCCAAAGGAGCCTCAATCTCTTCTCTGTTTACAGTCACCACAGGCAAAGGCAAGGAAATGAGCCCTCAATCTGACATACCATTGTGCAAATAACTAAAAATTCTCCCATGTAGAGATACCTAGCACCAGCTTCATTGCTACAAAAAAAAAAAAAAACAAAAAAAAAAACAACAAAATCAGGCAAAAAAAAAAATCAGCTGGGAAATTATCCTACAGGTACATAGAGAAAGAACAGGGATATGCACAGCTCAATAATTTAAAGTTAAAAATAATATTTTATTCATGCAGCTGGGAAGGCTGGGGGGATAAGTGCACAAAAGATCAAGAAAAGAATCAAAATATTTTTTGAAAGGTGGGAGGGAAAGGGAGTTCTAACTAATGAATGACCCACTCTCCTGATACTCAGGCTCATGCTGCATCATTATTTCAAGCAGCATTCCTGAAGGACTCAAGCTTTTGCAATGCAATATACAGATGTAGCTGTAATTATGACTGACATCTCCAGGTAAACTTGGCATTCAGGAGGCCCTTTGGCTTATGCTGCTATTTGCTGCAACCCTCCCAAAGCTAGTTCCACCACCAGAATTGCCCAGAAAGTTTGCATCCATCATGTTTTGTGCTGGTCCTTCTGCTCTGGGAATAAAACATGGAATTTTCAAGATTCACTTGTAGCTTTCAGGGTCATTTGGGATACCAAGTAGCTCAATTGCTTTGAGAAATCAACACAGTATGGTAATTTCAGAATTATAGTTCTCTTGCTTTTGGAACACCAGTATTCACTGTATGTGTGGAGAAAGCTTTCTACACGTGGCAAAAAATACCCAATATATATATCCAGTACTATGGTGCAATTTTGCACACAGCCTTTTCTCCATGAGTTGTTTCCCAGCCAAAATTCTTTCCTTTTCTGAGAAAGCAGCATCTTCACTAGAAATCTCAGACCTAACTAGCACAGAAATACCAAATACAGCCAAATCTGCCAAAGAGACACCACCTTTGCTGGATAACTGCCTATACCAGGAGGTAATGCTGCACATAACCACAGCCAGATGCTGACAATCTTACTCAGTCTCCTGAGGAATGCTGAGCACTTCCCACTGACCATCAGGCCCTTTCAAGCATGCTTAATGTCAGACACCTCAAAATCAGGTACCCCAATTCATTTCCCTCTGAAAAGCCCATACTTTTATAAGTAACTACATCACTGATGTCACAGCTATGCTCAGACAGAACTGCTTTCTATTGAAGCTGAGAGGCACAGCTTTCTCTGTTTGCTTCTCAATGGCTGCCTAAAGGTCATATTCTCCTCTACAGCTACTAATTCTGCATGTGCAACAGAGGGTATAAAATATGTTTATGAGGTTTTGGTCTCTTCTTTGTAAATACAGCCTGGAATTCTAGTACATGCAGCAGCTCTTGGCACTGAAGAGCTCAAGGACATGGGAAAAATGACATCCTGCTCTCTTCCCACTTCAAGGCCCAGGGCTCACCAAAATGTAATGACTTAGAAATGGATGGAAAGCAATGCCACTGCCATAGACAAAAGGATTTACAAAAGAATTAATAAATGACTATCACTTCTCTTGCCTCAGGACTTTTTCTGGGTAAATTATTACTCTTTAAAGCACTGCACTGTGAGTAAGCTGCCTGACTTCCATTAACATTAGTAGCAGTAGCATAGCATAAGCTTTATGTGCCAGTTCAGAGGATTAATCACAAAGTTGTATCTGTAGGGCACTTTCTTTGAACTCAGCAAATCTGCAACAGAACAACTTTCCTCTGTCAGACTCTTCTTTGAAGAAAAATCACAAGGAAGTGGGTGGGCTGCCAGCTAAGCCACTTCTTAACCCACCAGCACTTCTCCTATAACTCCAACAAAACACTAAAAGCAACAAGTGATAGCATTAAATAGCTCTCTCTTGCTGCATTTCCAGTAATGTTAGTCAAGGTAGGGGAGCAAGCAGGTATAATTTTTGAGCAGGAAGAAAAAAAAGGATAAAAGAAATCATATAGAATTAATGCAGTAAATGCACTATCAAGATGAGACTGAGTTTTTTTTAATACAGGATGAAAGCTGGAACACTTGAGAATAATTTCCATGTATGGATTTGGAAATCTAAAAATAGCACCTCATTTAACAGAGAAAAAAACAGCAACTGACCCTAAAATAGATGGTGATGAATACATTCAACACCAGATTTCCTCTATTTTCTCTTCACTTCTATGCTTGCTGGCACCTTTTCCACAGCCCACCCATTGTCATTTCCCTAAAGAGGGAAGAGAGGCAATTTTTGAGCAGCCTTAGAGCAGCCTTAGCAGAGCAGGACAGCCAGGATGGATAAGGCTTCACAGGAGAGCAGCTCCATCAACTTGGATCTTGTTATTGTTTGCCTGAGGTGCTGGGATTTTGTCTCACTTCATGCTACACTGACAAATATCCACCTCTTTTTGTTTCCACGTGATGTTGCTCCAGAAGCTTTCAGACCTCCCCCCTTTCTGTAGCTCTTCTGTTCTCCTTTCAGCAGCAGTACATCTCCCTGGCACAGGATTTTGGCTTGGTAAAACCCCAAAATGACCTACACAGAGGCACCATCAGGGTGTAACAGGGATGCAGCCAGCCCTCAAATTTCAGCCTTCCCATCCCAGGGGCTGGAGAAAATCCCCTCCACACCAATGCAGCTGCACCTTCAGCTCACAGAAAGCCAAAATCACTGGCTCTATGCTAACTCCATTTCTCCCTCTTCAAAACTGAACAGGACCTCCTCCACAAAGCTCTTGCTCTCCAGTAAAATCTATTGGTGCAACAAGTTATTGGGACCATCTCTGTCAGGCCCAATGACAACATATCTGCATTTAGTGGCCAAAGAGCTTTTAGACAGCTCTAAGATGAGAAGCACATAAATTCATCACACAGACTCCCTGCCACCAAACCAGTAGCTGGCCAAAGCTGAGAACCTGAAGAACAGGCCATGAGTAGAACTCAAACCTTACTTACCAATGCTGAACTCCTCCAGCAAAGCACAACACTGAAGCAAGACACATTGTGACCTGAGTGCAGCCCTGGGAGCCAAACTGCATGGCTGCAGCTGCCATAGTGCTGCATTTTGGGAATGGCAGGGCAATACTGCAGGAGAAGGCTCAAGACACAGCAGCAAAGCTGTCTAAAGTCAAGAGAGCTCTGCACCAACAAGGGATCAGCTCTTGCCAGAGCAACAGTTTGTACACTGTGATTAAGCACAGTGGCATGGCTCTAACTGGGAAACATGCCCAGGAATTGCCTGCAGTATGCCTGGGTTTAGCTGGTGCTCTCAGGTCTCTTGCTTTCATGAGCAATACATCATTTCAGCCTTCCCCCACATACATCCCCAAATAAAGAGAAAACTCAACTCATTGCAGGAGCCAATGTTCTGTTCTTCCTGCCTGTTCATTCACACCAGAGGCCCACCAGAGCAGCCACGTCCAACCACATCTTACTTAATTTTACTGATGAGGCCAGCATTGTAGAAAGAGAAACAAAACACAGTGAATTCAGGACAACTGAAATACCAGTTCTCCACTCCTTCATAAGAAAACCCACCAGGATTCAGCTGCCAGCCATTGATATTTACTAGCAGCAATATTTCACTTAAACTGCTTACTGTCCTGTGTCACTTGTTGCATATCCACCCCTGACATGCACATTCAGGTGGGTTATAATATNTTCAGGTGGGTATAAGATGGATATATACAGCAGTGTCTACAATAAAGTTTTTATAACTTGGTGGTCTAAGTAGTCAGAACAGTTACCAAAACAACTATTTTCTTGACCATTCTATGTGCTGACAGACCTCACCAAGACCTCTGTTTTGATACTTGAACGCAAAGTGGGCAAGATTTTCATTACTCAGCATTCAGTCAGGAAACAAGTGCAGTGAATCTCACACACTGCCCTCAAACCATACCTGTAAGGCTTGTTGGGGTAAAATCACTGGTGAGACAATATCCCACGTGGTTGATTGAATGTTCTAATGACACCCCAATGAACTCATCAACACACTGCCCAGCTTTCTCTGTAAGTCAGGGAGCCAGGTGTGCTGTGCTATTGGACAGCTACCTGTGATCTGGTACCAATGAGCCATCACCAAGTACAGCCCCACCTTCACATCACCTGCAGCTCTGCCCTGGATGCTGTGGCCTCAGACATACAATGTGCCCAAAGCTCTGTGGCATTGTAACCGGCGTCATGGAATGGTCAATAACAAAATAACAAACCTAGCCCAAGCCAAATAGTTGGAATTTTCCACACTCATGCCTTGTGGGGGTGTATGCTGGGCTTTGCACCACTTATTAGTGGTTTGTTACCAGTTTTGTTTTCTTTCAGAGTTAGGATTAATAGAAACACGATTGAGGCGATTTTCGTGTTCAGGCTTGGATGTTTATTATATTTTATCGGAAATTACAGAAAGTATGACAGCATTTCTAGCTTCTTGCCAGAAGCAGGAAAAATGGCCACAGCTGAGCTTGCTTCAAGGTCTTTTAAAGTTAAACAAACCAATAAAAGTTTAACACCTACATTATTTATCCTTTTGACTTAATAA
>VZTT01021011.1:3854-22650 GCA_013400855.1 Buphagus erythrorhynchus
GTCAAATAACATTACATTTGTTTTCAGCAATTCTTTAAAAACCAGCTAAGAATGTATCAGCTTTTGAATCATTTTCAGGAATACACAAATTGTAGTGCAAAATAGTTACAGTTATGTAGATCTGGAGTAGAAGGTACATCTTTTGGCATTACCATTGATAATCACAGATCTTTAGCACTGAGCAATACTTCAAATAAGGCTAGAGCACAAAAAAAAAAAAACAACAACAAACAACCAAAAAAACCTATATCCACCTCTGAGAGCTTTAATTATAAAGTAAGAAATTCTAAAGTAAATTGGCAGGAAAGACATCATAGACAATATTGTTCACCAGCTGTAATAGGCAGCAACTAATATTCATCACTGGTGCTAAATATTTGTAGATTCCACAGTTTTGCAGGTGAATACAGGATCTCCTAAACATGAAAGGCATAAAGAGACAGCATAAAGTCGTCCATCTGGAAACACAGCAAGTTGGTAAGGAAAGCTGTTGAACAAAGTGAGAATACATCTTTGCTACTGGAGGAGAGATGTCATGAATAAGTGTGACCAAACAAAAGGAGAAAGTCTAAGTTAGTGGGACGTGGCTAGAACTGCATAAAATTAAGGCAAGTTATTTGGAGAGCTATCCAAGAAGAGGATGAAAACAAATGAGGGAAAGGGAGATAAGAGAGGAAAGAAGCCATGGACTGCTTAGGGCATAAGTAAAAGGTCTTGGGAAACAGGAGAAGGAGAAGGAGAAGGAGAAGGAGAAGGAGAAGGAGAAGGAGAAGGAGAAGGAGAAGGAGAAGGAGAAGGAGAACAACAACAACAGAAAATAAAAAAAAGGGGTCCCACAGGCAATGGGATGAACCTAAAAAATAAATGGAAAGGGGGTTGCATTTACATGACATCTTCCTGCCACAGGGATGCAGATACTGCAGAATGACTGCAGGGCTACAATGGAGCACATGGCTGCATTCACAGGGGACCTTCAAGTTCAAATGTTGCAGTTACACCTTGCCTTTGGATCAAAAGTTACTTGAATCCAGGTTATGAAAAATGCTGATATGATGTCAAATTCGTGTATGCAATATAGAGAAGCTAACTGATAATCCTAGACAAGTCCTGGAAACACCCTGAATGAAGGTTTATGTAATCTCTAATGAAAAACCAAACCAAAACAAAAAAAAACTACAACAAAATCTAGCTCCTGACTAGTCACTTAGTTTTTTTAGTCAATTCTTTCTGTGTTTGTGAAAATTACAATAAAATCAATATTTATACTAAAGAGAAACTCCAACCAAAACAAACTTTAAAAACTCTATCAAAGCCCATAGGCCAAGCATTTTCAGACATAGGCTATAAATCCTAACTGAAAACATTTTGACTTCATGTTATTTTTATCTACTGTAATTTTCACTATTATAGAGAAAAGGAGATCAAAATAATTTATGAGTGCAGATTAAAACAATACTTTATAAAAAAAATGTAAGGGTGTGATATTCTGGTAATATCTAATTTATAACTGACTTGATTCTAGATCTACACTATAATATCAATCACATACTCCACTACTAGACATCAGTTCAATTCACATTCCAGTAAAAACAACAAAAACCATTTTGCATTCCCACTTTGTAGGAATGGTATTTTAAGAATTTCTTGGAGAGATTCTTGGTTTCTCAGGAAAGAGCTCTCAGAAGAATGATTAAAAAGGAGCCAGCAATACTATTTATTTCCAATTCCCTAGACATTCAATAAGAGTTTTAATTCAGAACTACCCTGTTTATTCAAGTAATTTTAGACAATTTTTTTCAAGTTTTAAGGGCTTGGCATACAGTATTAAGCTTCACTGTAAGCACCATAACTCTACATACAAAGCATTTATTACCATTATTTTTATTATTTTCAGTTTACAGTGCCAGTGTACAACATATGCTTGATTCAGAAGTCCTCCCAAATTTACCCGAAACAAACCTAATGTCTACCAAACAACAAAATATGCCAAATAACACATTTTTTCTCTAAATTAATACAACTTAGATAATATCAATATAGTAGTGAAGTACAACATTGTACAGTAAAATCAAAACCTAATTTCTACCTTCTACTTCTCAATTTCTAATTTATACACTACACAGGATGGGAAGGTAAAAAAAACTGAAAATTCAATAATCCTTATTTCATTAGGAAGATATAATTAATGTTAAATTGTTCACTTGGAAAGGAAACTGTCTACCTGAATTTTGGTTTGATTTGTGGCAGTCCTTGATACAACTTCAGTTTAGGGAGAGTATGGCAAAGAAACACAGCTCTCGACGTAAAACTGCAAATTAAGGAAGCAAGACTGATCCACGCCTGGTATGGGTCACTCCTAGAGATCAGTCTGCCCAAAAGGTAGCACCATTTACATTTATCTGTTTCGCCTGTTTTGCTGAAGATGGGGATTTTCCTGATTTTGATAAGCATATCTTGGGTCATTTATTGCATTTCATGTTCGCAAAGGAAAATGGGTTATTCAGCTTAACCATAACATTTTACCCATGGCCAGTTTAGTAACTGTAGAAATTAGCTTTCCACACACCAGTGATGTACCTTGCCCTTTTTCAGCTTCATAAACAAATTAAAGGAAAAATAAATCTACCTTTTATTAACCAGCTTCTAACATGAAGTCATTTATGCCTGAGACCCTGAGTGAAAGGCAAAGAAAATCAACTGCAATAAGTTTACCAGTAGGTTGCTTTATTGAAATCTAGAAAGTGAATTTTTTTAACACAATCAAATCATCATAAAATATGTTATGTATTTATGATAAATTAAAGTGTTATTGAAGTCATTTTCACTGTAACACCACCATTGGAAGCAAGGGATTTTGTAGATTCCAAAAAAGTGTTTTGGTAAGGTGCTGTTCTACTTAAGGTTAAACTGTATTTTCCATTAAAACCCCTATTTCCAGGGATTTATTATTCAGCCATAAAGATCTGCTCGGAATATGGCACATGCAAAGACTAAATTCAGAAACATTTTTTTCAATGAGTATTTAAGGAAGAAAACCACCAAACACTCACATTAGCTATTTTTAAATTAGTAATGTTTCAGACATTCAAAGAAATTCCACACCTGCAAAGATTAGAGTCTGGATCTGAAATACTGACCCCAAAAGCCAAAAATAATCTAAATAATCTCTTCAGTGACCATCTGCCTGACCAAGCCCAGTACTCCCCCATGACAAAGCAGAACCAGCAATAGTAATATGGCAGCCTAAGCACCACAGGCACTACCTTCAAAGACTGCTCTTTTCGGTCACCTTCATGAATATTTCAATCTTCTCTCAAATATTCCTCCTTTTAGGTGTACATTTTTCAAAACTGCAATTAAATTAAATCATACTTTTCTAGTTTGTTTACAGAAAAAGAAATGCATGTTCTACTTCGACAAGCACATTTCTTTTTTTAAGATATCAATAGTTCTTGCATTAAAGCTTAAAAACTACTTCAATTAACTTGTTATTTAATTTACATGATTAAGTTAGAGTGATGCAGGAACAGAAGTCCTGGGTCAGAGTACAGGTTCACTTAGCTCTGCACCCAGCCTGATGCAGTAACAGAACAAACACTGTTTTCCCAGCCTCCAATTATTTTCAGCTCAGTCAGTGCTTCTAATATATTTAAACCATTGCAAGAGTAAAAATTTAATGCAAAAATTCACTAATTTTCTCTGGAAATTTTGATTCTGTGAATGTTTTCGGTTCAGCACATAAAATGCTAATGATTTAAAATAATTCAGTACAGGTACACTGAGAGAATGCTACATGCACGTGCACCAGTATGTGACCACACATACACGGTAACTCAAACAAACTTTAGAAGGTTTGAGTAAAGATTAAAAAGGCAGGAAATACCAGATTAATCTCAAGGGCACAACATTCATTTTAACACCTTTGTGCACAGCTGCTGCAACCAAACCTCTAACCACACCTCTGTGTGCTGGCTTTTTCCACAGAACTTCTGATACATTTGCTCACAGCAGTCACTGCTCTATCACACCTTTTTCCCTGTCTTCTTTGATCATTATGTAATCTATACTCACACCTTATTCTTTGCATGGAACAGCAAGGTAAAGACATTTTTTTCCAGGCTCTTGACACATCCTTATAGTTTTTCCTCCAATTCACACTGCAGCAACATGCTCAGTTTTTAGTTTTGTGAAGTCTGATAAGATGTGCAGCAGGGTACTGATCCACTGAAGCAGAAGTGCAGCACTAGAAGACTGAAAATAAAGAGGAGCCACTTGGTTGCCCATGTGGGACATGACATGTGACACGTGATATTACCTTTGTCCTCAAGCAGTGGTGAGCATTGCATGGCACTTACAGCATTCCAAGCACAGTTGCCCTACATTTCACCTGCAGCAAAGCGTTGCAGTGGATTTTTCTCCTGTGCCGGTCTCCTATTCAGTCCCTAGCTGCAACCCTGCAGTTACAGTGTTCCTGCCCAGGAGATCACTGTGACACCTTTGCTCCCCTTCATCAAATGTCTTGTTCCTTCCAGGTCTTTGGGTTTCAGCTTGTGCACTGTGAGGTCTGTTAATCTTCCCTGTTCTAGATTCTTTTCCTGAGAAGTTCCAGTGTGTTCAGAAAACTACCCTGTACAGATTTTTCTGTCTGTAAACCCCTAGTGTTCATCTCCCATCCAGATGACCAAAGTGGTCACCACAGGCAGCAGGAGAGTCCTGCCCACCCCTGGGATTTGGGAACAGAGCAGTGCAAAGCTGTAATGCACAGGGGTCACACACATCCTCCATGCACCAACATTGCAATGCCTTTACTAAAGTAACCATTGCAATACAGAAAAATTGCAAAGGGACAGCTTATTCCACTTAAACCCTGTGTTTAACTAGTCAGTGCATCTGCTATGGGTTTAGTATTAACTAAAATGTCAGTGCAGACAAAACCTTTCCTTCACCATTTTTAAATGTTCCTACTGCACATAGTGCTGGTGCCATACAGTACATGTTGATGATTTACCTGCAGCTGTATGTAAGTGAGCAAATCCTTTCCACCCTGCAACACTCAAGCATATCCTCATCATTCTGGGACAAAAGGGGATGGCAATGTAAATCCTTAAAGATTACATGGCCCCTTGTGAACGGTTAAGTGGAGATTATTTAAAAGACTTAATTACACAGAAACCTGACACACTCCTTTTTAATGGCCAGGCAGACTGTTGTTTATTTAGTTTTTGAAATCTAGTCTAAATTGGGCCTTGAGAAAGAGAAAAGTACCCTAGGTTTCAATTAACAGATTGTCTTCCACTAGTCAAGGGATAATTTGAGCTTTACAGAAACACATGTAAGAAGTAAAAATAAAGCACAAGTACTTCCTCATACTGTATATTGTTTTGCATCAGCCTATTTATTCTGTGGTTCATCACTGGTATTAAAAATCTACACATATAAACTAGTTTAGAGGATATTAACAAAGCATTACTCTCTCTTACTATTTATAAGTCATTAAATCTTTCATAAAGTCCAGTTTATAAACAATGGTTTAGAAAAAACATCATACAATTAGGAGTAGATAAGACAGAGGCTTTCAGAATGCAACTGTGCAGCAAAAGGAGTGTGTCAGTTGATAGCAACAAAATATTTTTATAAGAGAGAGTGATACTAGTTAGTAATATCTGTACCAAATTGGGAAATGTTTTGACTGCAACTATGCAAATTAGTGACTGGGACTATCTGTTTAGACGTACTGGGATATATTTATGACACACATGTTGTGTGGAACGTCTATTGAGTAAAAAAAAATAGGTTTTTTTAATAGAAAAAGCAAATTCTTAATAGCAGAGAAAAATATTTCAAACCCTTTGTTTCATAGTTTTCATTCATAATGACATAAAAAAATTATTCCTGTAGACTGAGGTACTGCACTATATCAGAAAAAAAACCCCAAAGTAATACTCTTCACGAAGAATAACTGTGCTACTGATGAGAATGAGGAGAAGTAAAAATTGAGTTAGAAGCTAGGCATACAATAGTGGTTTGCTGTTCAAATTGACTAATGCTTAGGTCCAAAGAATTGAAATCTATTATTTTCTCTTTAATGATTAGGATGAAAGAAGATCGGCACACTGCTCTCAGCAGTTGGAAGTAGCAAGAAGGAATTAATACATTTAAGCAAGAAAACCTCAAGTTGGTACCTGGTATGAATTTCTGAGTTTGCAGTATACTTCAAAGTCAACAGAAGGCAGGATGATTATTTACCAAAGATTCATGAAAACAAATTGACAAAATTGGCATGTTCTTCATGCATGTTCTTTTAGCTTTTACAATGTACATATTCCCAATACTGTAAGCAAAAAGGAACACAGGTCCCCACAACTGTACGTGCTACTTTGGCTTGTGTGTACCTATGGACTTTAGAAAAAGAGCAGGGAAAATTGATTTCTGCTTGAAAAAACAACACTAATTGAAATCTTATAGACAAACTAACACTTAATAGCTTTATAAATCCTAGTGATTTCAGAAAAAAATTAGCAGACAAGCTGTCACACAGTCATTGCACTGCAGACTTTCTATTGTGAATTCCAGATTTCTGCTCTTCTGCTAAATCGGGTTGAAATTTCCCAAAGTGATTTAAAGCTTAGTGGGAAAAGACAGAGGTTGTTATAATTTTAGCCCTGTTGCCTCAAGAATGAAGGCCAAAATTCCCATATTTAAAACTAGTTTGGTTGCCCTAAAAATCTTGACAGGATAGGATAACAATTTTTTTATGTATTTTTGCTATAATTTAGGAAAACAGGGGTTTTTAAAAGAAGCTTCATTTGTGATGCATGCTCAACTTCTTATTTTTCTTCAGTTTTACACTGCAATTCATTAAATACTTCACTCCTTCAGTTCTCTGTGCTATCTTCTATCCATGTAAAATCCCCATTGTTCTTGTGAAATTACATTATTCTCTCTAAGAAGGAAAGCAAAGTGGTGGACCATATGGTATCTCCACTAAATTAGTAGAAGTTTCACTGATGCCAGTGGAAACCAGAATTCATTTACCCTAGAGATTGCATCTGCATGTCATTGTTTTGGATTAAACCACAAATTAAACGGCAGTTAGATTTCATCGGTTAATTAAGTCTGGGGGAGTAAAAATATCATTAATTTAAAAATATAATTATTTGTTGCTCTTTCAATTATTTAGTGATAATAAAAAAAAATAACCTTGATGATGCCCTCATGCTGGTTTTCACCACAGACCTCTGAGAAAGCTGCACTATTAAGCACGATTTGTGCTGGTAAAACTGCAACCTGCCTTCATCATGGTGCTATGAAATGAATAAGCACTCAGCAGCTAATAGCAGAGAAGCAAATTTAAAATAAATTCTGGCATGCACAGAATTTCTTCAGTAGAACTGCCCACCCCATCATGCCATAACTGTAAGCACTTCTGCAGGAGCAGGTATACTTCTTCCCAGTTTGAGCTCAAGAGGAACCAAACTGCCTTTGATAGAGGGAGGAGAGAGAGTCTTTAGGGTGCCTTCAGAGCTCTGATAAGGTCAGTCTTTCAGACCAGCAAAGAATCCTGGATCTACACAAAGTCCCCAGCCTGGCTCAGCAGACACCTGGGATTGACCAGGAGACATGTGAATGACAAGAGCCATAGAGGAAGGACATGTCTACCTCCTCTGTGGAAGGACCAAACTCATCTATCTGCTATACTTGTGCAGCTTGTCCTTGGCAGAAAGCCCACCAGTGGGCAGGACTCATTACTTGACACATCATTCCAGGCAGAGTTCAACTGAAAACATAAATATTTTTAACTTGCTGACTTGCCTCACCTATTCAAAGCATGCTGGAAATTCCCCAGCACGCTCTTGAGCATGAGAGGTGCCTGGGGCAGCTGCTGTGGCTTCACCACTGCCAGCCTCCACCTTCCATGCCCCCAGGGGCTGGCACAGTGCCCTGCTCTGCAGGTGGCCAGCAGGGAGACACCTGCCATCCTCACCTCGCCCCAGGACAGGCTCAGGCCCCAGCCACCACTCCCAGTCACATCCTGGTCCATTGCTGAAGGCTTTGTCAACACAATCAAGGCATCGAACCTCCCAGCAATGCATTTGCAGCACTTATGCCCAGCCACAGAAAAGACTGGGAACAGAAAATGCGTGGGCAGCAAAAAACAAAACAAAACAAAACAAAACAAAACAAAACAAAACAAAAAAATAAAAACAAAAACAAAAACAAAAAAACCAACAACAAAAAAAACCCATAAAAATAAAGTGACTGTAATATGGCGAAGATAATCTATTTTCATCTTTAAATCATTAATTTTTAAGGAATATGAGACTTCTGTAAAACCTACAATGAAATACTACTGAACTGAATGAAATCACAGCAGAAAGGTCTCAGACTACATGAGGGTTATGGTTATGGCCATAAATTGTGATTAAATGTTTATGAGTTAGTTGAAATATTACAGGCAGATCTTTTTTCTTTTTTTCACTGTAGGGTGCACAGATACAGTGTAAAATCCTGTAGATATTTAGGGGATTGTGGGTTTAAAATATGATTATTTATTGTTAGATCGATTTATTATGGCAATAGTTAGGGGCCCCACCTGAGATGCGATTACCACCAAGAAAGGCTCTTCATAAAACAGAGCAGGGGCAGAAAACTCAGGCCCCTGTTGAATGGTGATAAAACAGATGTAAAAGTCAAAGAATGAGAGAAGCAGCATTAGCTCTGTAATAAAAGTAATGAACTGAAATACAGAGATGAGATGGTTTAACTATAGCAGTAGTAAGCACCTACAAAGGGCAGAGGTGTACCAGCCCAAGTTTTCAACTGATGCAAGGGAAAGAACCTGGAAGTAGAAGTGGACTAGATTATGCTCCTGCTTTAATTAGAATACCACACTCAATAACCTTCAATTTTCATTCTGCTCTAACCAAACATCTTATCACAGTGTCACAGACTGGAAGATGCTGCTTCAGAAAAAGCACCTTTCACAGCTGTGTAAAAACTGTCCTAGGAGTAAAATTTGCTAATTGTTCTGGGTACATGAAATGTAGTCCAAAATCCAAATACAATCTACTAAGACAAGAAAAATTGCAGTAAGTTTCAGAATAATTTTCCAGCTTTTGTTGCATATGGCTATGTGCTCAGTAAATCAAAACATCCTATAAATATGGTTTTGATCTGATGAGGTCATGATTGATTCAACCAAGTAGTTATCCTTCAAATCCCAGTCTTCTGAAATAAACTTTCACAGGGATATTCCTCTTTCCTGCAACTTTCAATTATGCACATACCATATAACAGTTAAATTAAATGCACATTTACTAAATTTGGTCTGCAATTACTTACTTGTGCAGGAACAGCTCGCACACTCTGGAAAGTTTATCTTGTTAATTATGAGTCCACTACTAGATATTTATGAAAGTGAAATTACCACAACACGTAAAGATGTGTAACAGCTATTTACATTCCCCTGTGCTCTGAACAGAGCATAATTCCTTCAGAAACTTAGTGCATATTTATACATTTAAAGACCAATCTAATATATAAACATATATAATGTTCTGGCAGCTCCTGAAAACTTGCATATCCTGAGTTTGCATGCATGAGTGCACAATGCAAACAAAACAATTTTAAAGCAGCAAAATGAAGTGTGGAAGAATGTGTTTACAGAAATAAAAGGAAAAATAAACCCTGGTTTATGCAGCCACGCTACCTTACCCCACTAAATACCACCCCAGCTGAAGGAAAAATAAGTTGTCAGCCCCCCTTCAGTGCACTGCCAAGCACTGGTGCTGAGCAGAAAAGTGGCCCGCAACTAAAAATTGTTCTTTCACAGGTTTAAGATGGTGCTCCACAGCTATGACTTGCTGAATTTGAAAGGACAATCATCAGGAAGCCTGTTATGGCTTTCTGTTCACAACCCAGAAATCAGGAGAGCTCGTGTCCCAAGTGTCCTCCCTAAGAAGAGGCAGACCTCTGATACAGTCAGGTATTGAGGGTACTAAGAGAAGTGGGCTGGCCAGCTGCCTTTCCCTCTCCTCAATCACTTCTGCAGCTCTGTTCTCCTGATGCTTCCAGCATGGTCTTCCTATTGCTCTTCCTACTGTTAGAACAGTTTGGCTCTGTTTGGCTAGAGCAGTTCGGCTTCTGGAATGCTCACATGCCATTACCATTTAATCAATCACCCACAGTTTTCCTTAGCATTAAAGATGCCATAAAGCAAGTGGTAATTTTTGATACTTTAGAGTTTCAGTAATGCTAAAAGAAAAATTAGTATCTTTGTGTCTGGCACAGCTTCAAAGAAAGTTAGAAACAAGGGATGTGTGTGTAAGAGCTTTTCAAAGCAAAACGTACTGTGGAAACAAATTCAATGGGAAGAGTGGGGCAACCCAACCATAGAGGTTGCAATCAGTCCAATCCAGAATTACACATCTACATATACATACATAAATAGACACAGGGAAATGTGTTATCATGCTTACATTTTTTTTCTACCTGTTACAGAATTTAAAATAAACAATCATTGAAAAATAAATTATCAATAATTAGTTGAGTCTCAACAGCAGAGTGCCTGTCAAATATTTTCAAGGACTGAAATTAAATTTCAAATACTTTGTTGCTCTTTTTTAAACAGCGGGGAAAAGAAATAGTTCAGCAAATAGCATCTGGGTCCCATGAGCTCTTTGATAATACTATGCCTGTATTAAAAATGTTTTTGAAAATCCTTGAGTACATTTCCAGTATGTCAGAAATAAAGACGACTGTCAGATACTCTTATTAATCAGTTGGAAAAGCCAAAACCTCCCAGTGGGAGGCAGAAATGTTATACTGATGCGATTATGAGTCACTGCAGTTTTGGTTGAATCAAGGCCATTTATTTGAAGGTCTGTTGCCCAAAAATGCCTCCTAATTTGCAAAACTCTTCTTTTTTCTTTGTTCTCTTTTCCCTCCTCTTTTTAAAAACTGGATATCTTATATAAAAATTTGTTTCCATCGCTTTATGCTGAGGAATTTTCTGTTGGCCCTCATGTAGCATGATGCCTGTAACATCCAAAACAGAGGGCTCCAGGATGTCTGCCATAAGAAAATATAGTGGCTTGCTTTATTTTTAAAGATTAATACAGTTGGCAACCATGAGGACATGAATGACATGATTTACAAGTTTGCGGGCCAGACAAAAAAAGATCGAAAGATTATCTGCAAGCAAAGAATCAACATTTCAAACTGAGGAAATAGGAACAGAAAAGGCTCATCTGTTCACAGTCCAAATCTTTCCAGCAGTCCAAGGAAGCAGGGAAGAGAGTGCGTTAAGTCCTCTGCGCCAGCTCCCTCTGCAGGGGTCTGGCTGCAATTCTGGCCAGCAGATTTCACCCTTGGAGCTTATAATTGCATGTAATTCCTGTGTCTGAGTGGGAAACAAATGCACAAGAGAGCGGATCACATCTAATGGCTGGAAAATAAATCTAAGACAAAACTCGTATTTGCGTTGTTTTTCTCTTTAACCCGATTACGTTATCTGAACTCAAGTGCCTGCACTTTTAGTGTCTAACTGGCAGCAGTTTGGAGCCTTGCCATAAAGAAGACCCTGTACATTAAGAAGTATATGCGCTCTAAAACAGGTCAGTGGTTTGACCATGGCATGAATAGTTTGTGAATGAGTAAGATAAGCTACCTTCAACTGCGCCCCTGAAAATCAGTTGTTCCCCCTTGGCGCTTCAGGGCACAAGCCTAGTGAGGCACCGCTAACGTCCTTAGATGCCTTCCTTGGGTATTGCATTCTTCTTCCAGACCTGCCTTTTTATCATGAGAGACACTAGAAACAACACCAGAACAGAAGCTGAATGAAAGTTTTGTATTATGAGTCCTGAATATTGGCATTCCTTGGTCTTCTTCTCCTGGTTTCCAGGTTTTCATAAAAGACAGCAGACTTCTTGGTTGTGAAGATCATATAAACTCCTCGAAATTGCCAGGAACAAGCAGATGGGGACAAAACCACATAACATGTCTACTGGTAAGCTACAGACCACAGTCTGGAGAATTCAAAAAGCATCAATTACTCCTGACTTTGAAAGACTCTTTGAAAGGCATTTCTGACTCCTTCCCACACCAGCCCTAAGGGAAGAAACAACCCTCTCATTCTGCTCTCAGCCCAGCATGGAAAGGGAAGGACTGCTTCAGCTGCACTATCCAGCACAGAAAAGGAAAGGAGAAAAAGCACAATTTAAACCAGGGTGGGATCAGGGAAGGATACTGCAGCCAAATCAAACACTTTCCAAATGCTGGAACAGAGCACAATCCTAAATACAAATGAACCCTGCTGGGTTTATGATCTGCACAATGAACTTTATCAAGGTATCAGTTCAATGGTACACCCTGTTTACAGATACAGCACTCAAGCCTTTCAGGGCCTATGATAATACTAGGTAAATACATGCCAGTAATCACTTCTTCCCAAGGATTAAGTTGTAGCAGTTTGGAGCTCAACATCAGAGATTCTTGTTCATGTTTCCTGGTTTCTCATTTTCTGTACCCAAAAGAATATTTTCTGAACACAGTAACTGGAAAAAATGGTCTTTTTGCTCAAGCATTTAAACAGTCAATCCTCTAGTGAATAATAATACCAAAGAAAAACAATACTAACCGGGTGGACTGAACTCCAACCAACAGCTCCCCCTACCAGCCAATTCAAAGAGGATCATGAGAAGCAAAAAATGAAGTTCAGGATTTAAAAGCACTGTGAAATAAAAGATAAGCTGTCCAGTGAGAGAAGGACAATTTTAATACATGAACAGATTTTTTATGATTAAAAAGAACTTTACACCACAGACTATGTCTCAACGGAGTGCATCTGACAATTGACTGAAAAAATACTGGATTTATCCTTAACATGAAGTTTAAATCTAGAAGATAAAGGTTTTCTATTTTGTTTTATAATATGAGAGCTACATTTTATTTCAGCTGTGTTGGAAGGCAAGTCATCAGCTTCTGCAGCAGGAAATGGCATGCATTTGGAGGCAGATGTTGACTGAGTTTATGGTAAGTATTGCAGATTCCCAGAAGCACTTGGGTTCAAAGGGACCTTGGGACACCTCCAGCCTAACCTTCTGCTCTGCCAAATCAACACTGAATTTGGATTACATTGTTTAGGGCTTAGTCCCATCAGGCACTGAGAAACTCCAAGGGCAGAGGCTCCATAATCTCCCTGAGTAAACTGTTTGCTTAATTATCCTCGGATATACTTTTTTGCCTTTTATTTTAAATTTATGACAACTCTTTCTTGTTATCTTGCTGGACATCTCTATAAAAATCCTAGCTCCACCTTCATGGCAACATCCTCTTTGGATGTATCAGAAGGCTGCTATTCCCACTTTTACTCCTACCTTTGTAAAATCCATTGAACTAAAAGTAAGTCTCAAGGGCAACTTACAAGGGTTTTTTTTGGACACACAACACACACATTGTTTGCATTCAGCTCCGCACAGAGAGAGAACTCATTTATCATGAGGCT
Source organism: Buphagus erythrorhynchus (assembly GCA_013400855.1). NCBI lineage: Eukaryota > Metazoa > Chordata > Aves > Passeriformes > Sturnidae > Buphagus > Buphagus erythrorhynchus. Next base: position 17,359 of record VZTT01021011.1, read on the forward strand.
GTGTGATCCATCACGCAGACATCTCCAGACGTCTGAGGTGGCTTACGCATGTTACACAGTACATAGATAAATCTACCTGCCTTGTGCACACTTATCTATTCAGCATACCAACAGGGCATCTCGCATTCTGAAAGCATTTCTTCTGTGATTTGTGCAAGGATTTTCAGTTCTAAAACAGTTTTAAACATCCTGAGCAGCTTCAAAGAGCCATTTGCATTCCTTCCTTTAAAAAAACCTAACAGAACAACAAAAAGCCAGAAACGCCAAAACCACAAAACAACAAAAAAACTTACCAAAGCCCAACAAAACACTCAGATGTTTAATCAAAATGTTTTCCTCTGCTTTCTACCAACTGTTTCTCTTATCCACCCACATATGGTTATATGCCCTGACTCCAGAGGATGTATTAATAGTACAGTGTAAGAGCAGCAGGCCCAAAGCATGAATCTTGCATCTGAAAATGTGAGATTCCCAAACTTCTCAGTGAAAGGTGCAAATAGGTATTTTGAATGCTTAAGAAGATTGACTATGTTGATTCTAAAAGTTGTTATATACTTATGAGTCAGAAATCTATTTTAGTTCCTTTAGGATTATGTTTATGACACTCTCTAAGCCTTACCTTTGAACTAAGGTACTTATACCTTATATAAGCACAAAAATAATACCTCTAATACCATTTAAAGCCTTCTAAAATGTTTATTGGTTTCCCTAATACTTGGTGAGTATATAAAATACTCAGTAGTGAAATGGAATGATTTAAAGCTTTTTATAGCCCTCTAGAAGGAAAACAAAAACTGTATGCAATTTGTTTGTTGCCTTTTCTCTTGTAAAAAGCATATCTACACCTGAAACTTGCACTCCAAAACAACTCATAGATATACTGTATGTAAATTATGGATTCACATTTACTGCCACATGCCATTTCTGTACAGCACACTATACTGACACACAATTATAACCCTAAAGAAACCAGTTTCCCGGGTTCCCATGTATGAGCAAAGCACTTCTGCCTTCACCAGCACAGAAAAAGTACAAGCAAAGTGTTCAGTGTGATCACAGAGAGCATGACCAACTGAATACATTCCAATCTTTTACTTCTTTTTTTCCCCCTAAATAGCAATATATTGTAGCATTTAATGTAACTGGACATCAGAAACTTGCTCTAAGTGTAACTTTTTCCTTCAACTCACACATTTTTTGACTGATGCTATATGGCTAAAGCCATAGCATTTGAAAACCTCCAATTTTAAATGCAGCTAAAGAATAACCTTTTCCTCATTGACGTAAGTGAATCACTGATAGGTGTTACAGTTCAGCTTTTCCAAGTACAAGAGACACATGACAACAAATTACTGCACTTTGACTTAAACTTGTAAATTGGCCGAATGCAGGGCCTCAGAAAACTATTTATTACTGTAAGAAACTTTATCAGTTCATTAGTTACTAACAATAAACGAAAAATATTATACACATCTACAAATAGATATTTAATCATGTATCTGTAAATAGATGCTATTTAATCTATCTTTTAGCAAACTCCATCATGGGGAGAAACAATTTTTTTTCTATTCTAATTAGACATTCTTTTATCTTCTGATCATCTTGCTCTTAAAATCTTTCACCAAAAAGCAAAGTTCTCCACCTGTGTTTGTATTATATTGTATTTGCCTTTCACAAAATCCATCTAGAAATAAACTTTAAAAAAATTATATTCCAATATACGCATATATTGCTGTATATGCACTCTTATTTATATAAGAGAGTCCACACATTTCTTCAGGCATCTCAGGAATGCTGTACAAAACCCTGTGTGCAGTCTCAAGCACCAAATCTACAAGAGAGGAAATCTGTGTTTGCTTTCATAATAGTAAATCAACTTAACATGAGGGACAGAACAAAACTCTTTCTAGTCACCTGCTAGTTACTTTCATATACTAAACATGCAGAAAATAAACCAGTTAGCCACACAGTTTTATTTGCAGTCCCTCATTTCCAAACAGTAGATATGACCCAGCCACAGCACAAACATTCAAAGCCCTGTGAAGAGCAGAAGCTGTCCCAGCCCATGTGCTCAGTGATCCACCAGCTGCCTCACAGAGCCTGACTTTGCCATTCCCTGCACCTGAGCACCCCAAGGTCCACAGTTTCATGTCACTTGATGGAGTCCTGCTCTCTTGGGGATGGCTGAACACCAGTGAGACAATAGAAAGTGGTGAATGAATTCACTGTTTTGATTTGCTTGTGTATGCACGCCTTGTCCTTTACCAATTAAACTGTACTCATCTCAAGCAGCAGGTTTTCTCACTTTTGCCCTTGTGATGTCCTTCCTGTGTGTCCCCAGCACAGGAAGGGCATTGACCTGTTGAAACGAGTCCAGAGAATGGCCAAAAGAATGAATAGGGGGATGAAGCATCTCTCCTGTGAGGCAAGTCTCAGAGAACTGGGATTGCTCAGCCTGGAAAAAAGAAGACTTCAGGGTGACCTAAGTGCAGCCTTCCAGTATCTGAAGGAACCCTACAAGAAATATGGAGAGGGACTATTTACAAGAGCATGTANCAGGCCAGATGGGGCTCTGAGTAACCTGGTCTAGTGAAAGTGTCCCTGCCCATGGTAGGGAGGCTGGAACGAGATGTTCTTTAAGGCTCCTTCCAACCCAAGCCACTGTGATTCTGTGATTCCCCCACCCCACTGTGGGGTGAGTGAGCAAGCAGCTGTGGGGGGCTTTGTTGCTGGCTGGGGTTAAACTGCAACAGACCTCACTCCATCCACAGAAAAGGTTTGTTTTGGTGACTTGCACACCTGGGACCTGGACAGCATCAGGCACAGGTACTGGCAACGCTTGGGTTACTGCTGCTGCAACTGTGCAGTACTGACAGTCCTCTGACCCTGCTGTGCCTTCATGTGCCCTCTGCTCAGCCCCTGCCCACCACACCCAACAGATCCTTCTCAAAAGTGATCTCATTTTGCTAACACAATCATTTACTAATTTGAAATTAATTTCAAATTGTATGATCTCTTGTCCTGTGATAAAACATAAAGTGAATATTCATGTTTTGTTGAAATACATTCTAGAAAATTTCACAAGAATAAGTGAACATGATTAGTCTAAGTCAACAATGGGGCAGTGTTCATATTGGCTGGACTATGAATAATATGGATAGGTGTTTATTCAAAGTAAATATGTAAATGTAAATTTCCGTGTCCTAAAGACACAGGAACTCCCCATCCAAGGTAATCAGTGAAGTCATCCACACTAGGTGAGGGTGTAGCAAAGGCAGTGCAAGATAGCTGCTATAAACAGGCTTGATTTTATTAGCAAGCTAGCTTTCAACAGAACTGTTTTCATGTACAGGAGGCATTTTAATAAGCAAGCATCATGGACTTAGCACTGTCTTCATATGCTATTCATGACAGACACTTGGCACTTGGCACTAACATATTTACTATGATGATATCACAAATAAATGGACTAAAATAGAAAGCAAAAAAAAACCTACTAAGTCTAAAATTTACTCAAAATACAGGCCTTTTTTAATGCTCAGGATTTCACCTTCAATGTTTAATTGCCAGGGGGAAAATCTAGTCTAATAAACACTGAATTCAGTGCTGAGGATCTAATTTGGTATGCAGCAGCAGCTGAGAGAAGGATTTCAGTGATAAGTGCTGCAGCACACAGACAGAATGGAGAAGAATTGTGCATCATGAAGTCTGCCAAAGCCTTCCACCATTTTTTTTAGTTCTAAGGTTTTGGTTTGTATCAGATTTGCAACTATTTAGAATGATTATCATACTAAGAATAAAAGAAGAAGATTATATGTATTAATTTCCAGGAAGTTTTTAAACTGAAAATAAATTCCATTCCAAAATGTAGCCCAGGGAATCTCAATGGAAAACAGTAACAGTAAATGTGTTAAAGATTTTTGAAGTTTATTTGCAAGTTCTGTAGTCCTAAAATAAAAATAATGTACTTCCTAATTTTCTCACCCAGGGATAACGGGAATTTCAAGGAACAGCTGAGGAATGTTAATGATCAATAAAAGAGATTTACTTCAACAGTTCAAAGTTTAGGAGCAGTACCAAATACATCCCTTTCAGAGCTAACATTGTGTCAGTGACCTGGATTATTGAAATGTCATTTATGGCACCCTAGTTCTCTCACTCTTCATTTACAAGAGGTCTAGTGCCATATAAAATTGACATTTCAAATACTGTAGCAGCAATGTATTTCCTAAGCAATTATACAATTCACTGATTTCCTCAAAGAAATAAAAAGCAAACAAAAATAATCACATGACACATGACAAAGATCCACAAATTTTGTGAGAAAGTGTATCTTTTTATCAAGTCTCTCGACAAGTATTGGCACCTGAGCATCCTGTAAAGCATCTGTTCTTGCCCTTCTAATTCTATTAAGCAGAAGTCCTCCATAAGCATCCGAATAAACCTAAAAATCTCAAAGCACTACACCATTATAGTTCCTAAATATACCTAGATAATTAGCAATGCTGCTGTTGTCTATTAGATTAACTAGTCTTTATTACAGAAAACCATTCTGATTCTGTCTTTCTTAGTACTTCTCCTTTGACAAAAAAAGGAGTGTAATTATTTTTGCCTTTCATTGCTGTTTATGCAGTTTAGTTATATATAAAGAGGGAGTTGATACAAACCAGTTGGTTTTACTCCATGCTTTGCATAATATTGCATTTCAAGATTGGAAAAGAATGTGGATATTCCAAAATCCACAGATGTTTTATCAATTTTTTGGTTTATATTTACTTTTAATGAGGATTTGTAAGACTCTGACATTATTTTTAGAGTAGGTGCAGTACCTACACATATTCTGCTCAATTTAACATTGAACCCTAAAGAAAACCAGTTCTGAGTCCAGATACAAGATGACAATTCCACTGAACTTAACAGGATTGTGAGAAATTTATTCAAAAAGAGAAATCATCAACTAGATTTTAACCAAATTTGAGCTGTATTGCATTAATTATAGAAATTAATTTTGCCATGTCTATCTGAATTACAAATTACTAACTCTACTTCCAAATTCACTTTAGTATTGATAATAACTATTCAGAAATCCTTAATCTACTGAAAAAATAACAATGTTATTTCTGAAATGAAAAAAATAGTGTGAGAAATAAAGTAGATGATTACTAATTGGATTATACCTTTTAGGGTCCTGTGAGAGTGGTATATAGGCAGGGTTTCAGTTCTGAGCATGAGTGACCCTATTGATTCATATAGAAGCATTCATATTCTTAAGATTTAGTATATACTTCCATA
>VZTT01021011.1:32387-43310 GCA_013400855.1 Buphagus erythrorhynchus
GTAGTTCTAGTATTAATAACTTCATGCATTTTAATATACAGATTTAAATTTTTCCACAGTTGGGGTATGTGAATTTCGTCTGCTTCTTCTGCAGCTAAAACATCTGTTTGGGAAAGACACAGCAACCTAACACCTGCTGTTCAAAGCAATGCTCTGGAATTTCCTTAGTTTTCTCATTCCTTGTTGCAGAGCTGGAACAGCAGAGAATACATTTGATTTTGCCTGAGAGGAAAAGACTGTAAGGTTCCAGCCCTTTGTATCTTACAAGTACTCTTCAAACAGTAGCCTCTTCCCTAAACTCATCTGCAAGTAAAGTAGCTAAGAATATCACTGTGCACTCAATGCAGACACTGTGTGACTTGCTTCAAGGTCTTAGAGAATGAAAAACAGTAGCAAAATTGAAACTGCACCTTCAGCAGGCCTCTCATGACAAAGGAGGTGGTTGTGGCTAACACAAAGAGTAATATAGCATCTGAGGAATGCTTCATTTATTGCCAAAATTAGTGGCATGCATGTATGTCATGAACAGCCTGTATTGCTTTGAGATTTCATGCTGCTAGAAAGTAGGAAAAACAAGAATGTTTATTTATAAAACTATGTATGTATGTCTGGATGCCTCTACTTTTTAAATGTCATATCATTGTCTATTGCATTATTCAAAGGAACAGAAGAACAATGCATTAGATTTGGAGGTGGTTTTGCTTGGGGATTTTTTTTTCCTTTTAAACAGAAAAATAAGCCTTCTTACAAAAAGATATATTTACAAAAAGATATAAAACAGAGACATCCATTTAAATTATAAGGGATATCTGTGATTACTGTGCCAGTAACAATCTATACACATTATTTCTCACATTTAATTTCTGTGTTCAGAAAAAGAGCTGTGATGTACAGCAAATGCAACACAGTCACTTTACTCCCTTACGAATGCACCAGGACTCGAAGGCTGAAGTTTGATGACACCTTGTAGAGGCTGTAAGATGTGATAAAAGTTAATAAAGCCAGGTCTCTGACAAGGCCATTTTATTATGAGCGAGTGCTTTAGATAAAAATGGATCATTTCACCCTCCTTGGAAGTCTACATTGCAACCCAGCTTTTCCAGCATTAAATCTTTGTCTGGAGACGCTCCCTGGGATAATTTCTCTATTTCAGAAACGGCACCAAGAAGGAGATGCTGACTTCTCCTGCAGAACTGACCCAACCCAATGCACATGCCACCCTCCTGTGCTCACCCCCCACTTGGTTCTGAGGTTTCTGCACGCTGGCTACCAGCACTCCTTTCCCCCGGCTTCCCAAAAGGACAAAGTTAAGTTTCATAAACAGCAAAGTGTGCTAATTCAAACACAACACAGGACAGCAGTTCTTTCTAGGCAGTAAAATCCTGTCTGCATATTTTAGCCCTTGCATAATTGTTACCTTTAGCTCATAAACTTCAAGGTCAATTCGAGGTCAAGAGTAGGTGTTTAGCACGTGAAACTCAGAAATGCTTCTAAAAGCATGCTTTATAAATCACTGTATTTTCTTCTCAAGGGGTTCCCAAACTAAATAATTACTTAAATTTTCACTGACATGAGCCTTCACACAATGGTAGTTCAGGATGGTTACTGGTTGTGTGCACCCCTGCTGCTTCTGTGCTCTTGACAGGCATCATTGATGTCCTTTGTTTACATTGCAAAGGATGCTTCGAACTCAGGCAATAAAAGGTTGTGACAGTAGCTTTTGCATCACTCAACAACAGAATCCAGCATTTACAACGTGACTCAGGAGCACACAGGAGGAGGGGAGAAGTCATTTACTTAGAGGTCTTTAATTCTTTGTGCTATAATGAGAGTATATCAGAATTTATGGCTGTATAGCACATATTTTTTCCCAGGAGAAAAGCCTTTCATGACCTGCTCATTTCTGTGGCAATCAGGACTTACAAGATCTAAGTCTAGTCATAAATGTGGTGTCCTGCTGAAAGGAGTTTGATACCTTTTTGATTAAAAATAGTTCAGTGTTCTGCTGTGTTTTCAAAACACTGATCAAAATGCTAAACTAACAGAATTTTTAAAAAGCAAACTTTAATGATGGTCCACAAAATTAGTTACTTGATTTTGAAAATGGGGTCATTTATTGTTCATTAAGCATTTTTTTCCATTATTTGATTACATTAAGATTTGGTTTGCATCACAATAGCGTATGAAGGTCAGTATGGCTAGAGGAGAAATCCTATATCCTGTGACAAATCCAATAACCATCAGGGTATTTGGTTCATAGAAGTAAAGCGTTTATTAAAATATTTTGCTGATTCGCTAGGGTACTGGGAGACATTTTGCTGAGTGCATCGCATGACATTCCCAGAAGCAGATACATTTATAGTGAAGTTGTCAACAAACTTGTCCATGGGATAAACTCTTGGCACAACAAAGAGTATATGAAGAGGAGTATAGGTTGGATATAGGACTATAGTATATGAAGAGTATAGGTTGTGAGGATTGGGGTGCTAACTACAAAGGGTGGAGAGAAGTAGATACATGGAATCGCTTTGTGCCCCTCTGCTTCTGCTTACATAGAGGGAAAAGGTGAAAGATACGATTTTTTCATCATTGCTGGACTAAACAGAAAATATAAACATTCACAAACTGTAGTATCTTTAGTTTTTGAAAAGAAGTAAGGCAATCAAGGAAATGTGCTACCCCTGTATTTCATAACTGAAACAGATGTGATTTGTGGTAGGAAGGGGAACATCTCCCTCAGCACTATCAAAGCAGCACACACCCACCAACAAGGGCTGTGCCAGCACAGCAGGGCACACTCACAGCCCCCTCCATCATTCAGTGCATACTGCACATTCCCCTCCTTAAACATCATGTAAATAGCTATGAAATTCAACATGTAAACTGTCAAATATATTACTGAGTAGCACAAATATCAGTATGTTTAACACTCAGATTAAAAAAAAAGTAGGAATAAATACTGCATTAGAAGAGAAAAAAACAAGTAATATACTCCACAACTCCATGTAAGTTTGCCGTTTCAGTTCTAAGGAAGGCTTCTGGCTCCCTCTAGGGGTTGCTGTATGTGTCTTTACAGAACATACTTTTTTAACATCACCTATAAAAATATTTCCCTCATATCTGATAAGGGAGATGAACTATATGATTCTGAAATAACTACACATGCAAATAATACATGTAACCATCTTGAGGAAGAGATGCTTCTTCTGCCCCTCTGTGGAAAAGATAAAAGGTATAATAAGCCCTCTTTTTCTACATCTTAAGTGCAAAATATCAGCATGCATTTGTTCTTAAATTACCACAATCTCCTACATGTTTGTGAGCAAATATTTCAAACCGAAGCAATTATGTCCAAATCTTCATAATTACAATCTTTTGACAAACTTTGATGTGAACCATCACTAATTCTTTTTTTTTCTTAAAGAAAAATCATCAGTCATATATTTATGCACTTCCTCACTTCCAGGGCTTTTTTTATTACTATTATTCTGAGTGATGTTAAAACATCATTATTTACTTAATCTTTCAAAGTAAAATTGCAGCCTATTCTTGTGCTTGAAACTGTTTACACACTGCTGGCACACAAGGAATAAGTTTCCCATCTCAAATTAAGCCCAACAGTAACTTAAGAAGAAAACAGTTAGAAAAAGAAATAATAAGATTGCTGTTTGTAGTCTGTTACAAAACATTCATGATCTCAACTTATATGCTAAACAAAGTAACAAGGCCCAAAAATTTGTGTGCCTCTTCTTCCCTGTGCTGGGCCGGCCATCTATGCTTTGCATCTTGCAGAATGCAGGTAAGACAGGATAATGATGCATCATTAAAAGCTGAATTACTAGATGCATTACTGGGGCATCTCTAACAGTTACAGTCAGCTCTAGGAAATGCCAGCACTGGCTCACCTCCCTGAAGAGTGAGTGTTGTGTGGATCAAGCCTGGCCCTGTATGAAGCCCTTGCAGAGCCCATCAGCTGAGGAGTTTAGCAGGCTTTGTACCAGCAGATGGCTGGGAGACTGTGACGCACTCGCAGCAGAAGTTTAGTACAAAACTGAGCAGAAGCAGCTCCGAACCCAAGCAAGCTAACCCGTGCAGGAAAACTAAAAGCAGCTCTGGGTATCAGCAGTTCTGTCCAAATGCGTTGCCCAAGTGTCCGTAACTTGCTCAATTTGAATGTAACCAGAAGTTTGGAAGCCTGTCCAGGGAAATACAGGCTCACCTCTCAAACCTCAGCACAAAATGAGCCACGGAGCAGCACGGCAACAACAAAGCCACTGCATGCGTGCCCGCTGCACTTAGAGGGATTAGCGGGGGTCAGGCTCCCATGGCTGCACCTGCAAAGCTCAGCACTATGACATTAGCTAATATCCTGCATAAATCATATTCCTTCTGTTTTAAAAGCAAATAAATAGCTGTGCATGTGTCCTTTGACCTTCATTGCTGGGAAACCGATGCAGTTTATCTTTATGGCAATAGACCACGCTCAGCTAACCACTGCTGGCAGGACGTCTCTCTACTGTTTTAAGTAGAAATTAAATTCAAAGCTGCTATATCAATAAAGACGTTTTTTTAATCCTTAAGAAGTAGAAGGGACTTTAAGAAGTGTGAAATAAGGAACCTTAGAAAAATATAGTAGACTGTATCTATGGATTACAGCTAGAACTACAGTAAGAAATGCCTCATTAGATATTTATGGTATAACACCAAAAAACTCCAAACCACAGGTCTAATTCAGGAAGCATATGAGCTTTTCATCTTACTTTATAATACAAGGACAGACAATGAATTTCTGCCTGCCACAGCTTGTATACTCTACTTAACATTTCATTTAAACTCACGCTCAGGACCCAATTACAGATTCAGTCTATATGAATACACAGTAAAACAGTTACTTATTCTTTACAATAAACTTGAAAATATCAAATATACAAACATATTTGTATAATAATAGTAATTTTAATAAATTATTAGAACTGTACTAGAACTAATACTATTTACCATACCTTAAAAATAGCAATAGTTTCTTAAATATCTTTTATCCTTAGAGAGTATCATTCAGAAGTTAAGAAATGCTTAATCTTAATAGAACTAAAACTTCATAATGAAATAATTTGGGTTATTTGAATTCTAATTTTACAGTAGATTCTGTAAATTAGTATCTTCTGAACCATGCATCTAGAAAAATAACTTTTTGGGGTGAGGTGGGGGAACACACAATAACTAATCTGATATGTACCTGTCCTTTATATTGTATGTACTGCAGGGACACAGTGTTGTGCCCCAGCTAAATGTAGAATTCTTTTGTGATATCTGGGAGATTTTAAATAACTTCAGATATCTAAGCCAGGAAGGAACTGGGAAAAAAAAACATTCTGATAATAACCATTTAATAATCAACTCTATTGATGTGTAATAAAAACATAATATGCTTTGATGAAGTGTATTTCTCACATAGCCAGAACATTCCTGGCCAAATGATATAAATAATAGAAAATATGCAATACATTAAGTAGCAGAATAAAATTATTTAATAATTAGAAATAAAATTAAAAGGCCATTTTAAAATTTAATTCTAGCTTTTCAAACTGACAAAAAAAATGTCTAAGAAGAAATAAATGCCATTCATAATTTCTACATAATGATGCTGTAAAAATTAGATCTTGAATATGCTATATAATTACATAAATGAAAGTGCAGCAAGGTGAATGTGATATTACTATAATTAATTTCAAAATCTATGCATTTGACTGCCCATATTAACCAATGTCTTATGAAAATACAACTGTGAAACAAGACTTGGGTGAAATATATTCAGGTTTCTTTTGTGCATGGGATTTAATTTCGCTTTGAAGTTTGGAAATCCACACTGTATTCCAGAACTATCAATGCTTGCTTGCACAATACCTTGGCTTAGAGGAGCAGCAGACAGTGAATGGCTTATAGGAAAGGCCCAGATCCTCCCTGCAAGCAGGACAAAGGAGGAGAACACAACTCTGAGAGGCTCAGAATCCTGAGAGATTTGGTATGAAGAGATAAAATGACTTGTCTGAAATCTTTCGGAACTGCAGCATTCTTGGGAATGCAAATGCAACTATTTGATTTAAACACAAGGTGGTAATATTTCTATTTTATTAGATAAATAAATAGTATATGTAAAATGTGACCTTTCATTACATCACTAAAATCTATTTTGCTCAGTTAGAATCACCTTAATGTCACAGGCTTCTTTCTTTCTACTTTTCTTTTTTCCTTCTACAAGATTTCCTTTAAATTAGATTGAAAGCAAAGTCTTGATACATAAGTCTGGAAAAGCACAAGGACAGCTGATAACCTGAAAATCTCAAGCTAGCTTCAGGTATGAGTGGGTTTTAATCAGAATTTGGCAACTGAAATATATTTGTAGCAGTCTATATGAATCAGCTCAGACTGTGGTTTTAATGATAAAAATGAGAAAGTGATAGACATGCAAAAGGTCTTCTAAGGCAAAAGTTGTGGGATTGAGTTCTGGATTTTTCCCAAGGTTCTTATTTGAAGACAGATCTGACAGAATTTCCTCATCTCCGTTTTATAGAAAGATGTAAAAGTGGAAAAACCCCACAGACTAAAAAAAAACCCAAAACCCCCTAGACCTACAAAAACTAACAAGATCCGAAAAAAAACCCAAAACACCATTACTATTTCTAGCAGGAATTTCTTGTTTATAACTTAGTTTGCTAAGGCCATTCTCATATAAGCTAAATTTAAGTAACTAATAAACTATCCTAGAAGATGAACAGAAAAACTGAAATTACTTCTCATCCCATAAGTACAAATCAATTTTAATTCAGTACTGTGTAGGTATATAGTTTATATGAGCTCACTTGGTTCAAGATTGTGTTTTTGATGGATATGGCCTTCTGTTTGTTCAGCTGGAGAAAAGAGGAATGCAATTCAGGTTGACAGTGAAAAAGAGTAAAGAAAACTTTATAAACTTAAGATTCTAGAATTATGTCACCAGCTTCAGATACACACTTGAAAAAAAAATTAGGAAGCAATACAACTCCTGAACTGAGATGTAAAGCAAATAAATAATCATCAATATAACAAGAGAACAGAAGGAACTAAAAAAAAAAAATCCAACACTCCCCCCCAAACCTACCAGAAAAAATCTACAGATTGTGTACTACATTTTTTTCATCTTCAGAATTTAATTAGCTCCATAAGAATATTTCATCCCTCTCTGCCACACACACATTTGTGCATTGACACAAATATGTATTTGGCAAACAGGATAAGCTTAAACTTTAATAAACAATAACTCCAATGTATTTCACAATTTTCCTAAACAGTAGTGAAATTCATTTGGACGGGTTTGAGAAAATGGTATCTTCTTCCTGGCCTAACACACAGAAGTACTTAAATAAAGTCTCATCTATTTCTGTTAACATTTCCATCATGTAACCACTCTGACTGGTGGGGACCTGCTGTTTCCTCCCTGATTCCCAAAGGTCCTGCAGGGATCCTACAACCCAGGGAGCTGAACCTGCAGAAGAGATTGGGGAGCTGCCAGATGAAGTTTATTCTGACCATGCCTAGAGCACTAATGATGAAAATACACAGAAAACTAAATTAGTGTTTTATTTGAAAATATTCAACCAAACAACTAAGGCCAGCAGAGGGACCCATAAGGCAGGAGCAGCCACACAGCTCTGCAATTGGAAGAACTTTCTATTCAGAGGGTAGTTAGAGGATGGTCATCAAGAGTTTTGCACTGTGCGCCTCCTTCCCAAGGACTGCAGAACTAGAAGTGCACTGCCCAGCACAAAGAGTTCCTTGTGCTGCTGTTCTGAAGAGGATTGCTTTTATTCCATTCTTCTCCCTCACTGCTGCCGTTCCTGCTTAACCAGCCAGCCTGGGAAGCAGGGTGACCAAGGATGGCTGGAGGGTGAGCTTGCTGTCCCATGGCAGTATTGGCAGCAAGATTAAGGACTTGTGCCACCACAGGCTAGTTGGTAAAAGAGGAGATGTCAGGTGGTTGGTCACCTTTTCTAAACTGGCTCCATTCAAGCTGCTTTTGAAAGAAATAACAATCTTTAACTCGTTTATCTCCATTGATCACCCTGGCGTTTCTTACCCACCGGTCAATGCAGGAGAGCAGCTGAAAACCATTAATTTCACATAGAATCATAGAATATCCTGAGCTGGAAGAGACCCACAAGGATCATCAAGGCCCAGCTTTTGGCCCTGCACAGGACAGCCCCAAGAATCCCATCATATGCCTGAGAGTGTTGTCCAAACACTTCTTGAGCTCTGTCAGGCTTGGTGCTGTGACCACTTCCCTGGGGAGCAGTTCCGGTGACAAACCACCCTCTGTGTGAAGAACTTTTTTCTAATATTCAACCTAAACCTCCCCTGATACAACTCCAGGCCGTTTCCTGTAGTCCTGTCACTGGTCACCAGTGAGAATAGATCAGTGCCTGCTCCTCTGCTTCCCCTTGCGAGGCAGTTGCAGACAGCAGCTTTCTCCTGATGCTTTCACAGTAACATCCCAGGAAATGAGAAGGCAAAAGCACAGTAGAAAGACTGAGTGAGCCTGTCAAGCCAAAGCAACACCTAATCAGATCAAGCCATGAAAACGTTGTAAGAAAGAAAAAGCCCTACCTTAATACTCCTTTATTTTGTGATAACAATGGGCAATAACCTGCATTTCTAGCTACAAAATTAAAGTTGTCACTTCACTATGAGAAATTTGGTACAAGCCATTAGGTTATATTTGCTGCTACAGTTCCTAGCTTGACCACTAAATGTCATTAATGTGACAAGATTTTAATTTGTGTCAATAGCATCCTACCCTGCAGCTTATCTGGACTCTGGAATTTAAGCAAATAGCCATGCACAAAGTGCTTCAAAGAAGAGTCTCCAAATGCTAGGCTATTTGGCAGTGAATTCAAAGTTAGTTTCAGGCCATGCTAGAGAAAACTCTTCAATTTTGTGCAAAAGAGAAATGAATGACAAAGAGAGGGTAGGAATAATATACAGGCTACTTTATGATTTTAATCTGTTGCAACTGACTTGTAATTTCTTCTCACCTTTCTACTGTCACAATCATTACTGGACCTCTATGGCACAGCCCTCAAATAATATTTATCTTAATTTCTTTTTAAAGCAACACTGCCAGTTTGGAAATGAATTTGTAGTTTTTCTGTAATATCTGGGTGGCTGAACTAAATCCCCATGGTGATCCCATGACTAGTATTCATCATAAATTTCCCATACTAATATCATTGTGAGTTCTAGCAACAACTTTTGACCAGATCCTTGCTCAATGTAAATTGGATAGAGCAAATTTAGATGAGGTATGAGCCATGTGTCTTTGACATAAAACTAAAGAAAGTTCCAGACATCTGCCTCAACAGGATTTTGTTCAAAAAACACTCCTACATACATAGTTATAAATATACAGAAGATTGTATATATTTATTCTAGAAACATATATTTGATAAAGATGACCTTCTCTGTGGATCAAATTTGTAAAGTTTGTTGGGGGGAATATATTTATTCTAGAAACATATTTTGATAAAGATGACCTTCTCTGTGGATCAAATTTGTAAAGTTTGTTGGGGGGAATATATTTATTCTAGAAACATATATTTGATAAAGATGACCTTCTCTGTGGATCAAATTTGTAAAGTTTGTTGGGGGGAACAAGAACCATGGAAATGAAGAAGGACATGAAAAACAGCATTTTGTTTGATTAAACAAATTGGAAGGATCTGGCTGCTTTTTGTTTGGTTTGTTTTTTGTTTTTTTTTTAATTTGGATATTTAATAAAATGTAGAATTGTGCATCAGTATGTAAAGCAAATTAATTGTCTGTGCCTGTACTTATACCATTAGCATCCACTGCCCACATACATATGGCATGGAAATACCATGCAGCCTTTAGTTCCTCAAACACATGAGGCTGAACTGTCTGAGCCTTCTCCCACTACAGAAGGAAAAGGAACTCTCTGTATGTGGGGTCCGTTCCACCCAGGAGATGGCAGCAGTAGGCAGAAGGATTGCTGAGATTCCCTCATTATTTAAAGTATATGCTCCTGTGGCTAAGGTCAACATTAACAAAAATGTTGAAAAGACTGGAAGGGAGAGGGATGGGGAGAAGCATTTTTCAAGGTCACAACATTTACACTTATACTGACTCCTATGTTTGTGGTTTCGTGGTTTCTGATACTGTCAATTCAACAGTATGAATGGCAATTCTAATTAACACAAGAGACAATACACTTATGGTTCCTATAGCAATCCATGAGATAGCAAGTGTGGCTGTCGTTTTAGCAGTTGCCTTCATGCCATTAAATGCACAAGGAACTTTGAAAAATTTATTTCCATTTTAAAGAGCAATACAGTCTGTCCCTTTTATCCCTCATCCTCTTTATTGATAGATGCCTCTGAAGTCTATAATAGAATNTCTTCAGCCTGGTCAAACAGTTCATCACGAAGCTCAGTCATCTCTCCTCTGGAGTAAGTACTGCAAACTGTTCATCTGGCAGTGTCAGCACCACAGCTGGGGCTGCTACCACTTTGCTTGGCCATGGTATCAGGGAGATGGCAAAGGGAACCAGTCTATACTGAGAACCCACTACCTGAAGAGGGTTCTCACCAGTAAACATTTCTGTCCAATGCTACTTGCACATTTTCTCAGATCTGTGGTTGCATCTAACTCATTTCCTTTTGCAAGAAAACCGGGTATAACTATTAAATGTAAATAAAATGCAAATATTCAGTGAATATTCAATGACATTTTCAAAAATGAAGAGAGGAAAATTCTAAAAAATATTGCACACAAACATATCACAATTAATTCTAAAAGAATAACGACAGCATCAAAAAGCAGGCAGAAGATCAAGTAAGAGAAAAATTTCAGGCACTATTAAAATATCTTCAC
>VZTT01021012.1:33068-73033 GCA_013400855.1 Buphagus erythrorhynchus
GTGAGATGTGGGGGTTGGCAGGTTTTTTGTAGATTTTAGAAGTTTGTTTGATGTACCAGCCTTCTATTTATGCTGATTTAGCCATAAAACTGTATTATGATTTAAAACTAAGCCAATTTGCCTTATGTGAGATATATAAAATATCAAATTAATATCTACTTTTTCTGCAGATAAGGCATAGAATGGCACAGGAGTATAAGAGACACTCTCTCTAGTGGCTTCCTCCAAAAACTGGAGCCTGCTGCTCTTCAGTTTCTATTGACATGCTAGGCTGTGACACAATCCTGTGACTTGCAGAGTTTCTCAGAAAAGAGGACTGGTAATAGAGCGAATAATGTCCAAGGGAGATTGAAAGAGGATGTGAAACTTTGGGAGTGAAATCAATGGACAGATTCAACAATGATAAAAGGAAATGTTCCGTGCATGCTCGTTTAGCATGTTCAGGGATTTAACTATTTGTCGGCCTTTTAAGAGGCTTGTGCAATGTGATGCAGTGAAATTGGAACTGAACCAGTAGCTGCAGCAGTTTACCACAGACTTTTGAACCATTTGCATGCCCAAGTCTCTTCAATAACAACATTAGAGGGGCGCTTCATGACTGAAAATCAGTCCTGAGACATGGGAAGTGCTGTGACAGCAACTGTTACAAGGCACATCACAGTTCAGAGGCTGGAAGGTGAAGTTAAACTAATTCAGTTTCTGGGTAAGAGGAAGCTTTCCATGCACAAGGGAGAAGAAGGAACAAAGGAGATTCTCCATAGGAACAGGATGATTAAGTGCTGAGACAGTTTACCTTATGAGTGGACACTAGGAGTCTTTCAAATTCATTCCAAGGAGTATTTTAGTCTGGTCTGACTCTGTAGATCAGTGAGGAAGATAAAATTTTCAGCTTCAGTATCAGTGTATTTTGTTTCCTTGTTCAGCTCATTACCATATCTTGTACTTCAGCCAGTTGTCTACAGGCCTTAGAAGCATGGTTTAGATTTTTTTAATTTTTAAATTTTTTTCTCCTCCTTAAATGCAGAAACAGGGAGAGGCAATCAGAGCTAGAAAGAGACTAAGAACTCAACATGTGGATGGTTATGGATGGGTGCTGCTCAGTCCATTCTCTGTTTCATAATTCCTAGCTACCTGAGAATGATTATATTTCTCTCACATGCTCAAGATCAAATTCTAATCTATTTTAATGAGGGGTTTTGTCTCAATGAATGGGCTGTGCTTTTCAGCAGATCAAACTCTATAATGTAATGGTCTTTTCTGGTCTTAGCATTAAAAACAGAGTCTAGTTCAGTCTCTACCAAATACTGCTATGCTTGTGTTGTTAAATTGCATTGGCTTGTACTAATACATTTCATGAAAATGCCAGTGCTGAGCATTATTATGAGCTGATGGAGTTGCATTGAAATTAAAGGTGTTACACCCACCTAAATTAGTTGGGAATTTGGTCTGTAGCATATGCTAACACATTATTGAAAAAACTAAAACCCCCAAAACAGCAAGTGCTATTGGGTCTCAGCTGTGTTCCCTCTAAAACAACAAATTCAAGTACTGTGTCATGGCTCTTTAAAAATCTTAAATTTTGACACAGAATACAAATATATATTGTGACTTCTGTATCTGTTTCTGCCAATACTGTTCTTGCCTTGGTTTAAATGAACCAGCAAGTTAAGCTGGACTACTTTTTTTCTTAAACCTTTCAGTAGATCAGGTCTAAATCATACTTTTATCACTTTGTTTCTACATTAACTCCAGTTAATTTACCCTAGACTTGTACTAGCGTGAGTGAAAACAGAATCAAGTCCACAGACTTAAGCTTGATTTTTAGATTTTGTAGCTGATTACAAGAAAATCAGGCAAAATTAAGTAGAGAATGATATTAGAAATTGTGGAATTACTTTCAGGTTTTTTTTTTCTTTTTTTAAGTATTGTTTCCAGGCGATCAATCTTTTCATTACCCTGTGCTTTCATCCCAGTGATGAGAATGGATAACAGTAAGCCAAATAGCACTGACTATTACCTCCTCTGCAGCATGTGGATGCCATGAAATGTGCTGATTCCAATATGTGGGGCTTTTATTCACAGCCTTTGTGCTTCTCTAGGTGTATCAGTACTTTCTAAATATGCCATATGACTTACCACTTGGGAAACCATTTCCCTATGCCTGCCCTATTTGTAGAAGTTGACACAAGCAGCAAATGCCACTAGCAGTCTAAGACTAAAATGAACTATTCTGGTAGGCCTTTGCTTTCTGTGCATTTGCTGTGCTTTATTTGCCTCTGGCAAGTTACAAATGAGAGTAAGAAACATGACTTTTTGAGAGAAAACAAGCCACAGCCTCATAAGAAAAGGAGCAATAAATAATCTGGGTAAATATTCCTTGCCATGCAGAATTAACTACACCTACAATCTTGCAGAAGCCATTTGTGGCACAATATGGGCCTGATTTTTCCTTTGCCATTCTGCAATGACTTCACTGAAGTCCATGGGCCCGTTTTTGCAGAACATAAATCTCCAAGTCTGCCTGTGAGCTGCCTGCCAGCTTTGATTTGGGAACTGCTTAGACATCAGAGCATGCCCAGTAGCTGTCAGTGAACACTAATGCCTAAAAACTCCATCACTGTGTCAGAACTTATGTTCTGTCACTGGCATATGGTGTCTGAGCTTCACTGGTGCCATGACCAAGTGTAACTGTGGGGGTAGACACTGATAAATCCAAGCCACTCCTTTATATCCATGCCTTTATGGATACCAAAACTGTTATGGATAACAAAGTTGATTTGAGCAGCCATACACAGTGGTACAGCACAAACCTGCTGGGTAGGTGCTGGCTGAGGTGGGGTTAAGCTTCTGGAAAGGAGCCCTTTTAGGAAATAAATGATATTCAACAGACTTGCCTGCATGACAAGTGTTTGAAGTGCAGAAGCTGTGAACACATTGCAGGAACAACCAGGAAGCAAAGAGTTTTTGAAGGAATCTTTGTATCATACATAGGTAAGTCCCTCTGACATAAGAGAAATCTAGATCCTAGAGAAATCCCTGGAGGAAGCTGTGGTTAAATCAGCAGAATTTACACACAGATAAAAATTGCTTAGCCAGCTGCACCATTCCTCCAGCAACACCAGCCTGGTCCTTGAAGTTTATTGCCTACTGCTGTGTGCTGAGTTCCCATTGTCAGATTAATGTAGTTTTACTGCAGTGAGGCTCCTGCATCCCTGCTTCAGAGGCAGGTGGTAGTTCTCCTTTCACTGCTTTTTTGGAAGAGGCGATGCACATATATGCTGACTGAACTTTTATTGGTCCTCTGTACTGCTCATAAAGCACTTCTGAGGCTGTATAGGGTTGCATAAGCTCAGACTAGCCCCAGTCTAGCTGTGGGCCTAAGTACAGTGCTGGGGTCCATCCCAGGGGGATTGCCATACACCCTATGGTATCTATGCTCCCAGGGATGAGGATGTTTTTTCTCTGAAATCCTAGTGACAACACACAGCCTGTATCCTTAGCTGGGCAGGGAAGGCAGCTGGCTCTGCAGGCATCCTACAACAAGCAACCCAGACCCCAGAAGAGGCCTTGCTCAGAAGCAGACTGTGCTTTAGTTGTCTGCTCTCCAGTCAGCAGAGCTGCAGCACTGTGGATGGAGGTGCAGAACAGCCCCATGCCTCGTGTTCAGCACTGCTGGACTAGATGGACAGAAACCTCAGGACATTTTTTCTATCCGCTTCTATCATTTAACAGGATGTGAGCCAGCTGGCATCTCTCCTCTGCAGCCTTGTCAGCAAGCTTCTTGTTCCATCCTGAATCTATTATGGCCCATTTTCCCTTGACTGCATGTTCAGCTTGCTGCTCCCGTTGCTGTGCCTCAGCAACAGCCCTCTTCTGATGTTCTGGATAACCTTTTCCTCTGTCAGTATCCCAGTGAAGGGGGCGTCTGCTTCATTCCAGTGGCCTTTGATGGCAGCAGGCTTTATCTATCATACCAAACCCATGTAACACAAATTTTAAGTCTTGTACCCCCCTGCTTTTCTGCATTTTCTGTAGGGCTTTTTTCTCCTGTGCTATATTATTCAAGCTGCTACCTCTTACTCCTTCTTTGACATCCTATTCACAACCACCTTTGCCTTCTGACACTGCTGTCCTTAAAGTTTCTGATGTCCCTTCCAACCTAGCAAGACGTAAGTGGGAAGAAAGAGGTTTGTTCCAAATTCTGTTTCAAAGAATCCAATCTTGCAGGAAAAGAATTTGAGCTCTGTTTACAGAAGTCCCAGATCAAACACCTCTGATTGCTGCGAGAGCAAGGATCTCACTTCAGGTTTATCCCTTTGCTAATGATTTTGTTGTCAATGAGGGTGTTGATTCAGTGAGTGTCTAATGTTTTTTGGTCATCAATTATCTCTCCATGGCTTGCTTTCATTCAGCCTTGGAACAGAAATTCCCCAGACACCAGATGATTCATGGACACCTGTAAGACAGCTGGAAGTCTAACTTAGCATTCGCATCATTTGCTGTTAGGTCCACGATCGTCTGTGTGTGTAAAGAGCATAACAACCTAAAGACAGGCTCTAGGAATATGAGAGCAATAAGAAAGTAATTTATTTTTGGGAACCTCTACCATTTGGCTACACCAATGCATCCCCAGTCCCTTATTTAAAGCATATGGTGCAAGCTCCAGGCATTAGGTGGAGATCCTGGATTGTCAGCCACAGTCACGTCCTCATCTGGAGTGTGAGGATCCATGTAATGAGGACCAAGCTCCTGACCCAGCCAGCCAAGCCTCAGTGCCAAGAGCTGGGAGGCAATGAGGCAGCAGCCAGAGCTGTCTGCCCTTTGTCTCTCTTACAGCTAAGAGCTTTTATGCCTGAGGAAGGAATGAGAAAGCACTTGATTTAAATAGTGTGTTACATAGCCTGGTGTGTACGTGCTTTCCCAGATGTGGGGAGGGCAGCTTTAGGGGGAAGTTGTTTTCACCCCTGGTGAAAGTAACTGCTTGTGTGTCAATAAGCTTAACAAATTGTTAACTAAAACAGAATCCAGTCTATATAGAAGACTAACTGCTGGTACTTAAAAAAAATGTAGTCCTTCAGCAGCCCATCTTATGTACACATGTCTTTGAGGTGCAAGAGAGGCAAAGCAATTCCCATCTTGCCCTGGTTCATTGCATTAAGGGACCTTGAGAACAGAAAATGGCTTCTAGAAATGTGGAGCTCTCCAAAAGACAGACTTTCCCATTAATGTCAATGAAATGATTTGTAGTTTCATAATAAACCCCCTCTGCATAATTCTGACACTATTTATACATCCCATAAAGATTCTGCCTGCATGAATGAAAGGCAAAAGGGGAGAGAGGGGAGGAAAAAAGTCAGAAGGGAGAGGGGAGGGAAAAAAACCCCAACAAACTAAATTAATCAGATTACTTGTAGACCGGGAAACTTAGAATGAGTGTACCCTGCCCTAGAAAAGAAATGGTTGAAACCGCATTATATTTATTTCAGCAGTGTGGATGAGAGATGGTGTGTTGTATTATGTTCTCTACTTCATATTCCATTTTCTCCCTCTGCTGGCAGTTGGAGACAGCGAAGTTGTAGCTAATGGAAAACAACAAAACTCTCAAAAGGCTGAAGCGTTCAGGAATCTCAAAACTCTGCGGTATATGCTGAGAAATTAGGTCGTAGCATACTTGAGTCCAATTAGTGCTGGAAATGGCTGACAGTCATCCCCTGTACAGAGCAGAATAATTCCTAGAGAAGATTAGCACAGCTAAATGCAGCCCTCTTTCCTTTTGAGAGACAGTGCAGCGGACAGTCTCACATGTTTATGTTACAGTAAATATGGGCTGCACAATCAAACCTGGACCTTACTTTTATATATATATATATTTAAATAACAACTTCAGGTCTGTATTTTAGAAATAGTATTTCTTGTCTTTAGGTTACAATGACGTACTGTGTACTTCTATGGGTTACTGATTCTTCACTTTGTTTTTGGTTGTTTTTTTTTTTCTTTTTTACTTTCTTTTGAAAATATTTTTATAGTATGCAGACCTCAGGGGGAAACCTTGCTAAAGCAGCTGTAAGAAAAAAATTCTGTACTATGTATTAAAAAAAAAAGGATTAATTTTGTTCCATACAAGTTCTTTAAAACAATTGGTTTTTACATAAATTAAAGCTAACCAGCAGTACATATTCATTAATAATACTGCCCTATAGGAGAAAATAAGTGTTACAGGCTTACTTAAAAGGAATAGCTAGCAAGTAAGAATATAATCTTGCCTATAATGCAGATACTACCTTCTGCTCCATAGGACTGGAGTATTAACCTTGCAAATAATGTTATATTAATGACTACAAACCATAAACTATAAATCTTATAACTAAGTATCGACCTGGCTTGGAAATGTTTATATATTTCCTGTAGCAAGACAGAATCAGTAGTATTGAATTAATAGCATTAAGCTTTTTAACTGTTCTTTGAGGTATTGTAGTAAATATTATAACCATTTTATGGTTGAGTAAATGGAGGCAGAAAAGAGTTTGTTTAACAGCCCAGAAGTGCAGATTTCTAATCCTCCTTTTATTGATACACATATTAAACACAGGTGGAGATTTTTTTTTCTCTTTAAGGGATGCATTTAGAGCAGTAGCTGATGAGGCTTAGAGAAATAAAGTGCATTTAGTAGGAATTTAGCTAGGGGAAAATGCTGGCAGATGCTAAGGAATATTCAAGTTAAACAAAGACATCTGTGAGCAGTGGTAGTGCTGGGAGAATAATTCTGTAGTCAGCAGTAAAGGGGACCTGAGTTAGAGCTGCCGTGGCAGGCACAGGTTGGGGCTGGGATGTGAGGAAGATTTTACAGTTTTGTAGCTCAGCTGAAGGAGCCAGACAAAAGCACAGGGAGTTTATAAATAGGGAAAGCTTTAAAACATAGAATTAATAGAGGCAGAAAGTCTAGGAATAAGAACATCTTGAGGTTTTTTATACCTTCTCACCACTGTTCAGTTTTCTGCCCAAATCTGGAATGTCTCAATGGGTGATGCTTCTTCAGCACAGGCTGCTTTCCTGCCACTTGCAGTTGCTCTGGGAGATGGGCAGAGATGCTTCTCTGTTGCCCTAGAGCTGCACAGTACCTTCTATTCATTTGTTAACTCTCTGCCCTGGTAGACACCAAAGCAGAGGTCCAGCTCCTTCCTTTTATTAACTGTCCCACACACAGAAAAGTGAATATCTTGTTTTGTTATTTTGATGAAGAAGCACCTTTACAGTAACAATTAAACATTAGAGAGGTTCTATGCATACAAACATGTTCCAAGAAACGGATGGCAAAGGTTTACACAGAGATTTAATACCTTTGCATAATTACAGCTGTGTACAACAATAATTAATTCCCTTCACTCTTTCAGAGACTCTTGCTGTGCCCACAACAGCACAGGCTGGGAGTTTGTAGAAATACCTCCTCTCTGTTTTTATGTGTGTGGTAGCTACATTAAATCTGCATTTTTGTCTAGCCTAGATGGAAAGATCAGTTAAAAAATAATTGCCACTTCCTTTTCTCCCACTGTGATTGCATACAATGAAACCATGTGTAGGATGCAAGGCTCTTTCCCCGCCCCTCTAAAGACACCAAACCAGCACTCCTGTCACCCCAAATATTGTAGCATCTTCCTGACTTTAGTCTTCAGACTTTTTTTTCTGTGTATGTATTTTTTTTTGAAGATTAACTGGTAAAACATTGCCATACCATGAGAAATATTACATGCACACTCTTGTTCATAGAATGATTATTGCTTTCCTTGGGAACCTTACATAAAGCTTGATGATGATTTAGCAAGTGTGGGACTTCCAGAAGGGGTTTTCAGAGTGAACGTGCAATAGAATATTGTTATGGCTGGATAAATAAATTCTACACATTGAGGAGTGTGATAATGCCTAAGAAAAGCCTCTTAAATTGTGAATGGAGGGTCCTACATCACAAAGCTTAGAGGAAAGGTTCCTAGTAGAGTATTTTGGAAAGATATGGTTGGATATGCTCTGGATTGTGACTCCTGGATGAAGCCATAAAATAAGCCTGTGTTAATAGATCAGACATGTCCTCTGAAAGAAGGATTTCTTTAACTGCTTGTTGAGGTTTGAATTTTCCCTTTCTCTTTCTGTGGAATTTTTCCCATTGTTATGCTAAGTATTTGGGTCTACACCCATAAGCTCAGTTAACCATTTTCTCTCAAAGGGGGGAGGAGAGGGGCAACACCGGAAAAGAAGAGTTGGGGTAGGGGCTTGTGCTCTGCTCTCTCTCGCTCGTCTGGCTCGGAGCAGGACGGTCGCTACAAACTCTGCTCTGCCACGCTGACGTGGGAGCTGCCCTCCCTGGCTGTGGGATCCCGAAACCTCCCTGCTCAGACACTCTCCTGCATCTCCTACCAACTTCAGCACATCCTTTTGGAGCATCAGGACTGACCCTGCCCTGGGACCTGTGAGCGGCTTCTCCCCTCTGCCCTTTCCCATTTTGGGACACAGATGCCATTCCCCACAGTGCCCCTCCAGCCACGTGGGATCACCGAGAGCTGGCAGGCAGCATCAGAGGGGTAATCACATCACAAAGGAAAGGTGTCCACAACCAGAACTGTTTACTGGGTTTTCTGCTCTGTTGCTGTTGATCTTACAGTTATTGTTGTGTTTTTGTTTCTCTTGTTATATGGCCCTTGTCTCTTTTGGCAGATACCTGTCTTTCAAACCAAGACACTGCTTCAATACATTACATGGCATAGAGATGTTATTTGCTTTGATGTAGATACTTTAATTAAATATACACTAAGTTACTTGTGAACCACTACTATTTATGTAGTATGTATTGTTAGTCTTTCTTGTCAAGGGAGCAGGTGTTTTATTCCTATTAAAATTCACCATAAATTAGTCCCAGCCTGCTTTGAAACAGACAAAACACTTTGGACTGGGTCTTGATTTGGGTTTGTAACAGTGACCTTTTCTTTGCAGGTGATACATCTGTTGGCTTCGGCGATGTTCCCCTTTCACAACAGAAGACAAAGCCTGGTTGTTCATCAGAGCCAGGGTGTGAGCTCAGAAAACTAAACAAGGAGAAAATCTGAACTTTTAAGTCAATACCATATGTCTAAATTCATCTTTTTCCTGAATCATCTATTTACCTTCAATTCGCTTCTGTAGTTCTTGTGGAGTGTGTTGCAGCAGACTGAGTTGTTTTCTGTCTTAATCAAGATGCATGTAGGAATGGTGTGCTAAATAGGCTCTGAAGTTTGTCTGTAATTTGTGCTTAGCAACTAGTGGTTACTACCGCCATCCCCAAAATACTGCTGTTGCAGTTAGCACCATTTTCTTCTGTGTGCTAGAGAAATATATGCTGCAAATAGTAAGATTTGAAGAGTGTACTGAAGTAATAAGGCCAGGCCAAAGGGATGTCAAATGCTTTCAGCTTCCATTGGCCTCTGGGATTTTGGAACTCAGTGCTTTGCAACCTCAGTCCTTTAGAAAAGATTTATTTTTCTTTTCATTCTGCTCTTAGAGATGTGGGGGTTTGTGCTTCTTTCCCCCCCTACCCTCTTTCCTCCCAAAAGTTTTATGGAGGAACGGTTTTGATTTCCTTGGTCATAAAAACAGTTCCCTCATTCTATGCCCTGTGGGCAAATGTAGCTTCATATGTTGGACAGCTGATGGCAAGGATTTCCTTCATAAAAAGTGTGTCAGCAAGCACAGAATGTCCTGCAGCATCCTGCAGTGTGGAAGGTGTGTAAATGACAACAGCAAGATGTGCAGTTAAACAGGAACTAACAGGAATTCAGCAAAACAAGTAAGAAAGCAATTTGGGAACACCTTGAGACAGTTTTCATATGGTTTTTAGATAAATGGGCAAAAATAACTTGCAAAGGAACCCCTCATCTGATCAAAAAGACCTTTCACTTCTCTGTGTATATATTTGAGGGGCATATAAATGTGGTAAAGAAACAATTTGATAGCAAAATCAAGAGGAAAATGTAGCAATACCTACTGAGAAATGTGTGTATGACTGCTAGATCCGATATGTATTTGCCACTAAAAGGTAATATATCTGTACATATTGCTGCCAAGCCCCTAACAGTGCTTTTTATTTTCCTCCTACTACATGGACGGTGTCATCTTCCTTTCCTAAACATTATTCTTACTGGAGCAAAAGACATATAGCACAAAATCTCAATACATGGGAGATTTGAGTGCAGGAGGTAAACATAGACTTTTTAAAACATTTTTATTATTTTTGCTTTTGAATATTAAAAACATAGAAATAATTCTGTATTTCTCCCAATGTCCATACCAGTCATGCACTATAACCTTCTACATGTGGTCAAGTAGATGAGCAGCTAACTTTGGCAATTATCCAGTTTTTCCAGACAAAGTGAGGTTTTTGCTTGTGCATTGAGTATGTCTGCTCCCATGGATGGTTCTGAATCCCTTTTAGTCACTTGAAAAAAATGGGTCACTAATTCACAGGTGGAATTTTTGTTTTTAGCCTAGCTTGCTGTTGCTAGCACCAAAGAATTTAGTTGCTGAAAGGCCAAAAAATATGGGAAGGGCTGAAATCCAGAGTTAAATATTGACCTTTTTTTATGTCTACTTGTGTTGCTCTATGTTAATGGTGTCCTTTCATGGATTGTGGTGCACTGTATGGTCATGCTGACCCAGCAATTAATCCATTGTGCATGTCTGACAGCCCAGTCCTAAAATCTTTTTTTCACATGTCACAGTATGGAAAGGCACAGCAATGTGGGTTTTCTATACTCTAACTGTATGGTCCTATTGGGCATGTAGGATGCTGTAGCAGGTGGCTTTCATGTAAATAACAGGTAAATTTAACCTAAAGAAAGAGAAAATTGTGTCACCTTGCCACATACCCCTACTTGCAAAGTCAAGGAGCTCTCCCTTGCTTTCCTGGTACTAGCTGGTTGAGATATTTATAGGAAACATATTATAGTTTCACATTTTAGTGCATAGTATTCAGTGTGGCCTTATTCATAAGTAAAGGCAGATGTGTCACAACTGACCTTAACAAACAAACAAAAGGTGTGATGTGAGACAACTTGCAAGTGGAGGAAGGGTGGGATGAGAATGATGGGAGGGAAACACCATGAAATTATTTAAATATACGCTGAAAAAACAATGAAAACTTTTAGGAGTTATCATTGGTTGCACTTGCCTTGGCCATGAAGAGTTTCACTTGTACTTTAACTAGGTTCAACCTCTTTTCCTTTTTCCCCTCTCTCAGTGCTAGCATGACATAGTTTGTCTCCTGTCCTGCTATACAGATATGCTGCATTATCAGTCCAAATTTGGTGTTTTCCTGCTAGGTCAGGTAATTTTTTTCCCATTTGCCATGGAATAGCCTAACTCAGGATGGTGCTTCGGCACATGTGCAATGAAGGCTAGGAAATGACACATTTCTATAGCATTGGGTGTGCTTGCTCTATTGTGAGTCAGGAAGATTTGAGACATTGATGTAATACACTAAATAAATTACGCATTATTCAGTGATTATTTCTGATTTTCATTTTTGTTTTTCTCCAGGAATTCCTAAACCATGCCATATATTATCAGCAAGTCAATATGTTATTAATCAAAATTCTTCAATTAATTTTTGCAGAAATGTGTAAGCAACTAAGTTTTAATGAGAAATTTTTACCAAAATGAAACTGTAGTTTATCCACTGCTTGCTGTCACATCCAGAAATTTTGTATTGCAGAAGGTGGAAAAACACAGGCTGTGATGTGATTCCTGTCATCTGTTGGAAAGGATTATGAGTAACAAGTGAATTTGAAATTTAGGATCTGAACATAAATTATCAGCTGAAAATCATGGATGTATGTTAAGTAAAGGATCACTTGTATATTTCTGCAAATATTAGCATGATGGTTTTTCTGTTCAGCTGTTCCCAGGTAGTTGCACATTGTAAAGTTACTGGTAATAGGCTTAGAACAAGTAAATGCAATGAGTTGGTCTCTAAGCCAAATTGCATCTCTGTCAGAGTCCTACATGGGAAAGTGGAACAAATAAAAAAATTGGTGTTCTCAGATACATTGTGGGAAAAAAGGAAAGCAGAAGAATCCTATAATTTTTCTGGAATTTATATGCGTACATACTTTTAAAATGAACTTTCTTTTTAAAAGAAATAGAGGGAAATTTAGGTTGCTCTGATTCTCTAAAGCTATGGGAAAGAAACTCATGCTTTGCATTGAATTTATATTGTTAGATTCAGCAACTGCATACAGTAATTACAGCATTATCTATCATGGTGTTTCTGTACTAAATATGCTTCACATTCAGCATCTTTCATTTTTTTGTCAATCCATTCAGCCAATTTGTCATAGATAAACTCACTTGAAAATCTAGATAATCTTGTCTGTTTGGCATCTATGGAAAGTGGTAAATGCTATGGTGTTCACATTAGAGGCAATTACATTCTCTACTTCTGTCTTTAGCCTTATTTACAGTCATTGTTAGTCTTGGTATTTCAAACATTTTGTTAGACTGCTTCCACACTAATTCTTTCCTACTGTCTTTATAACATTTTTTTACAAGTTCCCTGGGAACAAAGTTTCTGCCTTGGAACTAGAGATACTGCACAAGGGACACTGCTGTTGCAAGCATTATGGTTCTGGAGAAAGAGTTGCTTCCTATGGCTAGGACCTCTCCACCAGTCCAAAACCTGGGTGGGAGAGGAAATCTGGATTCAGAAGGGGGTGCTCTGCAATTTTGCAAGCTTGTGGCCTTGAAGCTCCCATTGCCTGTGACTGCCCATGGCACAGGAGTGAAAATAAACATTACAGAGCTGAGGGGAGGAAAAAAGAAACAAAATCAAAGACAAGTGGGAAGTCAGGGGTTTAATGCACAATGATGCACCTAGAGGACAGGAACATGAGAAGGGTGAAACGAGGGTTCTCTGTCTTCACACCCCATTTCTTTAACTCCCCCTTGAAGGCATCAATGCTTGTTCCACCTGTAATTCTGCTCAGGCATGCAAACGGGCAAAGCTTGAAGAAAATGGTCCAAGTTTTGTGATTTATTATGGCCTTTGTTCTTACTGTACATAAGGTGCCCATGTCACCTGCATTTAGGGGGATGGAGCTGGCCTGTGGAGGCTGGTGTCTCTTGCCATTGACTGTTTAAGGAGTATAGAAAGATTAGTCTCCCAAGGAAGGGGTCTAAAAAGCTTGTCCACAGCTGAAGGCTATCCCCTTCCCCCAGCACAATTTCCTTTTAAGCCATTTTCCACTGTGATAGTTCAGAACAGAAATATTTTGTCTGGTTTCTCCCTTAAAGTTATATTTGGAGATTGCTGTACAAGAAAAAAACCTCTGCAAACTGATGCAGAGTATTATTAATTTTTACCCTCATTATTTTTCACTTGCCTTGGCTTATTTTTGCAGTTCTGCCTTTCTTCCTCCTCACCAGATTGTTTATACTTAAAAAGAAATAAGCCTTCTGCTTGTTGCATAGTGAGTTCTCTTTACATTTTTCTGAAGTTAACATTGGTTTCTGTTGTCCTTTTCCATGTTTAGACATAGCCAGGATAAATTTCAATGACAGCCTTTCCAACTGTTTCTAAATATTTCTCATTTTTCTTGCAGACCAATTTCCATATGCTGCAGGATTCTAAGCAAGATTCCATAAGGCATGCTCTGCATCCCTCCAGCCATCCTCCCAAAAGTGGAGTTTGCTCAGGTGGAGCTCGCTCCCCACGCCCCCAGCACCAGCAAGTCTACTGGGAGTGGGAGGATGGTGGAGCAGCCACCCACAGCCACCTGGTCTGCCAGAGAGCCCAGAGCCTTGCCAGAACAGTGCCAAGGCACCAGCTCGGGGTGAGAATCTTCAGGAGGCACGGATCAGCCAGGAGATCACTACTTCACATTTCTCTCTCACTCTCTCCTCGGTAACCTTTGCTGGCAAAGATAAAGCCTGGTGTTGCTTTTTATTTTTGGCAGGTATTTTTTATTTTTTCAGTCTCCTTCATGGCATTTACTTGCTCATTTCACCTGTGGGTTTTGTCAGTTGTAAGAGTACAGCCTTAGTTTTCTAATCTGAAAATTGTGTGACACAGGTAGAGTATAATCCCTTCCTCAGTAAACTATTTAGCAGTGTGTGCACAACCTTGCTATTAAAATAATAGCATCTGTATTGGAGATGTCACTGTCAGGGGAGGAGGCTTCATCACTTCTACTAGGACATAATTTTTATGTAGACAAGGCCTTAAGCAAAGTCTTATCAGGTACTTTTCTAGAAAAAATAAACCAACCTATAAATGGCATCAAGCCAAAAACAACCCACCCCCCCCCCCAAAAAAAAGCTCACCAAAAGGCCCCCAAAGCACTCCCCCTCTCCAAAAAACTCCCAAGCTATACCCACCCTTCGAGTTTCATGTATAATAGAAGCTGCAGGCTCATTTTGCCATATAAGCACCTAAGTAGCATCAGCAGGTAAATGTGGCTATTCAGCTGTACTGCCTGCAGACACTGCAGCTTTGCTGTAGTTCAGCCTCTCTGATCTCTTAACAGGGACTCAGTGGGAGAGAGGGAGAGATGCCAGATCAGCTCCAGATCTGCATCAGGAAATCTGGCTATGCATTATTGCAAATGTGGTGCTTCAAACTGGAAATTGTGAATAGTCCTAAAGAGTTATTCTGGCATCCCCTCTCACTCACTGGGAATTGTGTATTCTCTCATGGAAGACAGTGAGGCTCAGACATAGAAATTAGGTCACTGATGGCTGTTGTTTTAATATTAGCTGTGCTTACTTCTCAGTTATGTGTTAAGATGATTGCAATTCCATGAATTAAGTTACCTGTAATGGCATCATTATTGATTCCCCAAACCTGCAGTACTGTATAATGCCAGGATCTAATCAATCATCTACTGGCTAAATACAGATTTTCCTCTGTCTATACTGGGAGCAAGCAGCCTCCAGTACCTTTTCTACAGCATGTTGGATTGTGGACACCTAAACTTGCCCAGGGATTCAGGGTGGCCTGGAACATTCTGAAAGTGCCCTGTGAGTTGAGTACTAAGCTCAGTTCTCCTGTAGTTATCTCAAAAGGCCCAGCTGAAACCATCTCTCTTTGTGCCTTTAACATTGTTCATTCCACCATTTCCCCCCTCCAGTTTTAAAAACATCCATTTTTGCTCTGTGAATCTTTAAAGCTGTGAGTATTGTTTCATGTGGGCCATGACTGCTTTGTCTGGGACAGCTCTTCTAGTCTTGAACATCCTAGCTGTACTTTTGTTCTTTGGGTAAAACCTCATGTCTGTAGATGACTTAGCAAAGAGACTTTCATGTGAGCCAAAGACTTCTGCAGGATCAAACAGCACTGGCTGCAGGGGCAGTGATGCAAGGCACTCATCAGCCACCTGACTGAACCTGGGCCTGGGAAGGTAACTGGATTTTCAGGTGTTTCTGCAGTGTGTACTTGGTCACTTAGGAATCCTGAGCTGAGGGGAAAGAGGTGGAATGCACATTTCACCATGCAGACAAGGGTATCTTTAGAGGGAAGAGGATGGTGGATGTATTGCAGAACAGCCTGTGCTCACAGTCGCCCCAAAAGTACTTTATGTGCACAGCCACTGAGGTATCCATTCCATACAAGGTCCATTCCAAAGAGGTCCATTCCACAGACTTTGATAGAAAGGCCATAATTCTCTTATTGTCTTCGTGGAGGGAAGGAGTCAGTAATAACAATCCTTACCTTAAGTTTCACAAATTTTTATTTTCTGTCTTAATTTCTTTACAAGTTAGCTAAAAGAAGTTTCTGCCTTAAAGAAAAAAAAAAATTAAAATCCTTTTAAGTATTCCTTAAGAGCTTCTTAAATATTTGTATTTAAAAATATAAAGAGTGGTAGTGAACAGATCATTGTCTTAGAATAAGATATACAGTACCTAAAGAATAACATGAATTTATATTAGGCTGTAAAGATAATAATGAGGGGTTTACAATCCCTCAGTTTCCCAAGGATGTCTGGTAATAATGTGATCATTTCCCATTGCCTCCTATTTTCTTTACTTTCATTGTCACATAAATAAGGAGTCAAAGTTTTAATACCTTGTGAATAGTATTCTCTAAGTTATAGTAATGTAATATACTACTTTGACCTTTTCAATATTGTTTGATTTGGTTGGTTGGCCTCTCTATTTATAGCTGTGCTGAGTGGTATGGCATGAGTGAGTGGATACCAGTTAATGAAAATATAAAATACTGAAGAAGCTAAGTGAATATACAAAATGTATGGCATTAAGTATTGAAATTCTGATAAATCATCCTTGTGACAAAAGGTATAATGAGATTAGAAATTGCAATAAAAAAATTAATCTTTTCTAATGACATAGATTGTGCCTAGACGAGTAAATGGTGTGAATTTAACTTGATCTCATTATACTCCTAAATTTGTAATCTCATTTTCCTCCTCAGATGCTTCACTTAAAGAAGGCAGCAGTGTGTGTGTGTATGTGATTGGGTGTGATGCATTCTATATTTGGGAAAAGTTACTTAATCCTTCAACTTCAGTGCATCAGGAAGTGAGTAATACTCGAATCACAGGGAAACTTCCCTCCTAAGATTCAAACAGTCTTTTGGTTCTTATTCAAAGTTCTGCAGAATGCAACCAGCATTGACTGACTCCATAAATCTTCCCCGTTCCAGTGGACTCAGGCCTTTGAAAACCTGTTCCAGGCTGGGAGGAAAGACAAATGCAAAATAATTAGAGCAGAGAACTCCCCAGCCAGGCCATAGATTACAAAGATGAGTATTCAGCTGTCAGTGCTGAGCAAGAGCTATGTTTTGAAGCATAGCAGGCTTGCAGTGGACCTGGGAGCCTCTTTCAGCCAGCCATTACCCTCTGGAGCATGATTTTTAACTCACTTGCTCCATGAAGCAGATGACTAAGGGGGAGGTGGGAGGGAAATGAAGAATGTTTTTTCTTTGAGCAAGTTATGTCTTTTCTCTTTCTCTATTTACCGTATTCTTTCAGATGTGCTGCCTAAGTATGAAATGTAGCACTCAAGGCTCTGACAGTTTTTAGCTGTGCTCATTTGTCCCGAGAGCGTAAAGAAGATAAGAATTATCTGCTTATTCCTGTGCATCCATAACCTGAAATGTGAGCACATGCAGAAGCATCTTTCCCAACAAGTGGGTGTGTAGCTGAAGTCATAGCCTGAGGTCTCCTGCCTCCTCACTGAGAGAGAAAGAATGAAGAATCCAGGTTTTAAGTTGCTGTCAGGGCTGTATATGCAGTGATTTCTTTCTCAGCCTTGGACTAGGAAAATGCATGGGCAAATAATGAGACACTTAGGAGCCCAAATTAGTCTTTTCTCTTAGCAACTTCCTTCTTCCCACACCTCAAAACACTCTAACCAGTCCTTCACTCTTTATAATCCACCTCC
This sequence comes from Buphagus erythrorhynchus, assembly GCA_013400855.1. Lineage (NCBI taxonomy): Eukaryota > Metazoa > Chordata > Aves > Passeriformes > Sturnidae > Buphagus > Buphagus erythrorhynchus. The sequence continues at coordinate 50,484 of VZTT01021012.1, forward strand.
ATCATTTAAGCAACAAAAAAGCTTCCCAAATGCAAGTGCTTTCCACAGGAATCCATCTAACAGAGGCATCTGGGCAGAGAGGGGAGAGGTTGGGAGAGCTGGATGGCAGCAGCAAGCCTGTGTCCCCAGTAACAGTCCCTGCCCATCCATCTTGTTACTGCTGACACTGGGATCTCTCTGTTGTCCTTGCTTTCCACTGCCCCAGTCAAGCAGAAATCTAAGCAGAAGATGAAATCTCCCCTGCCAATCTTGTGCCCACAGACTAAGTCACAGTGGCCCTGGGACCTGAGGTGATAAACTGTAAGTAGCTTAAGAATAAGCATCTTGATAGGGAGGGTAAGGGGAAACACACAGAATCTTTTAAGGTGGTTGATGTGGTACAGATTTTCACTACTACAGCAATGACAAGAGTTTTTAACACAGAAAATCCTACCTCCTCCTATAGTTCAGATCCCCTCATCAAAGCATGGCATGGATAACTGAGATTTTTTTCAGTTCATCATTTACAATTTCTTCTAATCTGGACAAAGCTCTATGGCTTCAGGGTGTTTTGTGTTTTTATTCCATATTCTACAGAGCTAATTAACATGAGGCAGACAGTGGCATAGAACACAAGTTTGGCAAAGCCATTGGCAGCTGAAAACACAACCAAAATGGAGAGTGTTGGGCAACCTTTGTATTATGTAGAATTAAGAGTCATGCCTGCACTAAATAATTTATTAATAGACAGAGTGGCTGGAAACAGCATTCAAGGATATGTATGACTGTGGGTTATGCAGAGTCAGAAAACTTTCTGATCAGTGAAAATGGCTACCTTCTACAGTTCTCTGTGTCTGCAAAATTACTAAATGTGGGAGGATTATGCTCTGCTGTTACAGGTGACATGAGGCTGCAGATTTCCCTCCCTCATCTTCAGTTTCTGGATGCTTCATGATTTTTAACTGCTGATGAGTTGGAAATCAGTAACAGAAAATATTTCTCTTTTCTGTTACAGATATATTTGGATTTAAAAAAAAAAACTTGCCACATTGTCTCATCATCTCCTGGTTAAATAATAAGTCTATAAAAAAAAACCCTCTTCTGTCAGAGTGAGGAGAAGCTGCATCATGGGAATCTGTATTGTCTGTATCAGGGAAAAAATATAAATGGCTTTTAACTAGCCACTGGAGAGATGTGGCTAGTGACTCTTGTGAGGAAATTGAGGAAATATGATTTTCTTGCTCTCCTTTTCTTCCACCTGTGCAAAGCTGTCACATGTGGGCTGCCCTTCATGATTGTCCTCCTCTGGGATGGGCACAGATATCATGCATAAATCTATTCTTGAGTTTGTGTATTTGACACAGAATTCTGCCAAGCAGAGAAGAGGTCAGTCTTTCTACAAAAGGGTGAGATTTTTGATAGAGAAATTTAAAAAAGCCAAAGGTTCCAGTATCACTATATTCCAGTATCTACAGGATGGCTACAGAGAAAGTAGAAGCTCCGTTTTTACAGAGAGAGATGAGGGGCAGTGGGTACAAGTTACTCCAGAGGATTCTGCTTGGAAATAAGGATAACTTTTCACAGTGAGAAGAATCAGCCACTGGAATAATCTCCCCAGGGAAGTGGTGGATTCCCCAGTATTGAACATTTGAGTGCCTGGACAGGGTGCTGAGCCATCTTGTCTAGACCATGCCAGGAGAGGTTTGACCAGATGACCCTTGAGGTCTCTTCCAACCCGATATTCTATGGTTTTATAACATATATTTTCATTTTGCCTCTTGTCTGCCAAACAGAAATCTGACTTGATCCTTGTAGCTGCTGTCCAGACCCTTATGGCCTGGTTAGGTGGAGGTCTTGAGGGAGTGCCTCACTAGACCCAAGACAAGCAGCATTGTGAGCTCACAGCTTTCACTAGTCCCATCCTCTAGGCTCTTTCTCCCAAAGAAAAAATTTCCCAAAGCCATTTTCACCCTGCCCAGCTCCTACTGCTGACTGAGCCGAGAGGCTTAATGTACCAGCAGAATGAGATCTTGAGCCAGGGACAGTCCTGAACAGCCAGGGCACCGTCCCTTCGAGCAGGCATTCCTGGAAATATTTGCATTTTCCAGGTCTTGTTTTACAAAACCCCAAAGGAGAACAAAGTAGCTTTAAAAGCAAAGACAGTCTTTTTGAGGACAGATCTTGTTTTATGTTGCCTTATGTTTTTCTTTTTACTTCACCTTTTGCAAGGTGAATCCTTTTTGCCTGTCTTGTAATAAAAGTTGGTTGAAGAGAATGCAGCTCGGAAAGCCACTGTGGCCTGGTACAGGGCACTCAAGCCCATAGTAACAGATTCCCCTTTTCTACCTGCAAGATTTTATCTTTGCAAGGCTCTCTGCTCTGGCTGCTGTCGAGGTGCTGGAGTTGAAATTCTGAGCCCTGCTTGCCTTATTCTGTTCTTATCTGTATCTTTGAACCCCAGTAATTCTCCCTCTGCCAAACCTGCCCTTTTCCACCACCTTTGGTAAGGGTTTGTGAAGCAACCAAATCTGTGGCTTGTGTGAAGTCTTCCACCTCTTGTCTCAAATACATGAGGAAATACCATAATTACCACTCTTGATTGTAGTGTCTTGCCATCCAGGTGGAAACCCAAAAAGGTATCCAGAAACTCCACAATTACCACAGATGTGCATGTCACATACTGCCTTTTAGAAAGGTAAAACTGAAATGTATCAATATATCTGAAAAAAAAATCTAGTTTCTGTTTTAACAAAAACTGGTGGTGATGGGCAACAGGGTGGGGTTTAGATTGACCTGGGTGGAAATGGAATATATACTGTGCTGTAAGCACAACCTCAGTATTCCCCAGAGTGCACTCACAGCTATCTCTGTGTTTAAAGAAGAGAAACCTGCTTTTTGCAGTAAAGCTATCATTTAACACACACAGAAAAACAGAACATTATGAGTTTTAAGTTAATATCATGATTGTTATCTCTCCTTTTTCTGCATTTATGGGATCAATGATGTTTTGATTTCTCTTCCATGCTGTCCCATTTCCCCTCTTTATTTGAGCCATTTTGGCAATATTCATACCTAACTGGATAAATGTACTCACAGCTTTTGTTTCAATGCATGTTCATATGCTGATTAAGTAGTTCTCTGACAGCATTATGTCTGGTTAAATACATATTTCTAAAATTACTACATAAAAATAGAAAGCCATAAACAGTGATAAATTGCTTTATGAACCATTATCATTGTATAAAAATACCGAAGTACAATTTTGAACTGTCTTTAAAATCCTTAGAAGATGTAAAGGTCTGTTGCTTTGCAAGAGTTCTAAAATTTTAGACCAAATTCAATACCTGCACTGACATGTGACAGTGATTGGGTGCACTAAAAGCAATGAGCCTGCTTTTCTTTGCTCTGAAAGCTTTTGCAACAGGCAATATATAAATCCCAGTCTTTTGTCAGATCATTTTATTGTCTTAATGATGTTTGAATGTAGCATACTCTTGGTGAATTTAAAAAACACTCTTGAACTGAAGTCCTTCCTAATTTGCCAGACACCTAAACAATGAAAATGAATGCAGTGGCAGAACTCATTTTGTGGCCTTGAGCTGCTGGGAAAGATCTGAAAGCATCACCTGATGCTCTTCACCCTAAAACCTGTTGAAACTGTGCCCCTCAAACCTTTACTGTATCATGAAGGTTTTATTCACACCAAATCAGACATGTTCACCTCAGTCTGGTCAGAGCAGACCTTCATCCTCTGTTCCAGAAACAAGGATGACCTGCTCAGTTACCCAAGTTCATATTCAATTAGCAGTTAAGGATTCCTAATTTAAATACCTTTAGGGAAAACATAAGATTTTTCGAGGAGATACTTGGACAAGTTAAGCGTGATTCATATTAGCAGCAACTTGTAAAAGCTGGGTCTCACAGAAGATTACATCTGTTGTTAAGAAATGTTAACTACAATAGGCAGAAACTGTGGTGATTACGTGTATTATCTACACCCTGGGGGAGCTGTGTTGTTATTTGAAGGAAGTTCATGCTCTGCTACTGAATTTGGATGGAAAAGTGTGCTAGTTTTAACATTTAGTGAAGAAAGGAGAAGACACTCACAAAAATAAAAAAATAAAAAAAAAAAAAAGAGTTCCAAAAGCTTCCTCTATGCCTGAAAAAAACCAATCAGTGACTGGTTTTTAAAATTAACAACTTGCCCTGAGAACTCCAAACCAAACCAGCCCGCCCTGCCGCAGCTCATGCAACCCAACAAAAGGCCGAGCCAGGCCCCCAAAAATAAAATAAAATAAAATAAAATAAAATAAAATAAAANAATTAATAAAAGTAGAAGACTCAACATGCACCCTTAATGCAGAAAGGAAAAAAAAAAAAAAGTCCCAAATGAAAAGATTACAGTCTTAAACTAAAATTCTTTTATAAACTATAAAAAAAGATAATTATAAATTAATTTTTCTCTATAACTCATAAAATACCTATAAAATAAATAAAGGATTCATATTATAAACAAAAACATTCATACCCAAATAAACAAATATTAAAATAGCTATAATCACATAAAAATTTTTAACAAAAAAGAGGAAAAGAGTAACAAAAACCCTTTACCCTCCCCAAAACATATCTATTCCCAAAACTAAAAACTAAAATGAAATTAAAAAAACTTTACTCTAAACTACTCATCCTTAAAATAAAACCCCAGAAATTAACATTGCCCATTAATTCAACTGCAAAAAAACTATAAAATAAGAACTTCACAATAACAAATTTCCAAACAACTACTATTCATAAAAATTAAAAACCACAAAAAACTATTATTTTATAAAAAGGTCTCCTTAAGCTAAACAAAAAAACTCCTGTCCCTAAATAAATTTTAAAAATACTATTTTAAAAATAATAAAATAACTAATTTGTTTCTATACATTGTCAAAGAAAAGAAAAAAGCATTCTAAAAGTTTTATTCTAATTCTTGTTATTTTTCTTTTAGTTTCTATTAATATAGTCTTTCTTTATACTCTTTAAAATTTAAACCTACTTTAGTCCTCCTCCTAATCCTATCTCACAACAAAAATTAAATAAATAATTCTAATAAATACACTAACAATTTAACCAACAAAAAACCCACCACATAAATTAATACATTAACAAAAAAATCTCAAATTAACAAAACAAAATGCCTACAAAAAATTCCAAAAATATGTCAGTGTTTACTTGGAGTGCCAGAGTTTCGACAGTTTCCAAATCAAGGCTTGAAGTGTTTTGCAGAAAATGCTATGAGGTCATTGGTCCTTCTTCTTCTAGAGGGAGAGTCTATGGACAATTTAAATTAAAACTGCAAAACCTGGGCCATACCTTAAATTAAACGTATTAGCCTGTAAAAATTTCTACGCTGAGGCATGGCAGTGGTTCCTAAAACAGCTTTTTTCCACCTGTGCTTGAAGGAGCACATCTTTCAAAATCTGGAAACTGATGTTGACGCAGACCTTCAGGATCCAAGCCAAATGCAGTTGTCAGTGTGGGTGGCAGGAAGGCAATCCCACTGGCACAGTGCCTCACCTGCCCTGCTGCTTCATCTCCCTGCCGGAGGGGCACTGGAGCAGGCAGGTGACACTGCAGGGAACTGCTGCTCTGTCACAGACCACGTGAGGGACTGCTCTGGGCCAGCTGTTTGGCTCGGGAATTTCTGTGTCTTTTCCAGGTACAGACCCTATTTCTCACCTCTGCTGCAGGGCTCCACACTACCAAAAAATAGGGAAAAAAAATGACCACGACTGACTCAGGCTCAGTACACCTACTGTGGTTAGAAAACTCTTATTTTTGCCATTGGTCTCTTTTATTTAAGAAAAAAAAATAAAGTAACACTAAGTAAAATTTGAGCCTTGAAAGCTTTTCATAGTATATTGAAGTGTTACAGTTTTAGTGTGTGGTTCATTATTTCCCGTTGAACCACAGGACTCTATTTGACTGGAATTCTTGCCAGGGAGCTACCACAAACTCCCATGTGTGATGGGATGTAGTATTCCACTGGGAACTTCACTGCAGGGGCATAGATGGAAAAGAAACATGAACTATCTGAAATATAACTTCTGAAAGGTATTGCAGTAACTTATGTTTCAAAAATCCTTTTCATTTTTTGCATAATCTTTTTTTTTGTTTTCCATCTCCTCATCTTTATATTTTTCAGATTAGAAAAATGTCCACTCTCTTCCATGGAAAGCAAAAAGTCCTAAAAGAAAGGGTTAGCTGGATAGTTTTCTTGTGAAGTTTCACAAGAAACTTTTCAGCCATTCACAGTGTTAAAATTTCAATTTTTTTTCTTTTCCTCCCTCTTATAAAAATATGTTTTGCTATTTGTTAATAAATGGAAAAGATCAATGCGAGGAATGATATAGTAACAAAATAAAATTAGTTTAAGAAAACCACTTCCGTATTTTTCCATAATTTCCCTTATGTGTATATTACACTGTGCTATCTTTTATCAATGTGGGCCTGTGCTGTGAAATTAAATCAACAAACACTGTGCCTAAATTGAACTCTGAGGGGTAAGAAAACCAACACCTCACACTATTATTATTTTTCCTTTCATTTCTTATTTATTTCCCTTGTCTTTGTGTAATAATCTATGCTTGTTCTGAACAAGCACCACTGGATAGAACACAATACCACATAAATTATGTGATGCTGTACAGCTACTTTACACTCAGAAGGTACTGTTGGAAAGGTTGAAACAATTTTATGTTTTTTGTCTAAAATCACAATAATGTGATTTGCTTTGAGGATGAAAGATGTGGTAGCGGTGAGTGTTCAAGAGAAAAATACATCAGACTTTCCTAACTTGTGTCCTTACCTTATTTTCCAGGACGTGGACAATTGTATAAATTTGAAAAGGAAAATAAAAATACTGAGGGCATTTGTGCAGTCAGCAGCACCACAGGCCAGGTCTGAGGTGAGCAAGCCCTTGTGTGAACGCGCTGGCTTTGCCCATGGACTGGTGAAGTGCAGCTGGAGCTTGCACACAGGTTTCTCATGCCCAGGCTCTGAAGTGCCCATTCCAGTGTCCAGTCTCAGCAGGCGTGCATGCCCAGCAGATTGGATGTGTCCTGGCTGGGGTCTACCCTGCACACGCTAGCTTCTCTGCGGTCACATCGTCCTCTTCTTGCTACCAAGAGGATTTTCCGCTTACAAAAACTTGAGGCTCGCTTTGACAAAAATTCAGTTGGACAGGAACACATGTAAAACAAAACAAAAGTATGGAAAACCTTATAAATTACTGTGTCTGCTGCATATCATGTTCCAAAACATTAAAGACTCCACAGGAACAAGAGTTCACAGCACACACAGTGGTGTTTTGGGTTTTAGATTTTTTTCATGTTCTTTTGTTATTTATTTCTGTTAGAAGTTACTCTGGAACTGACTAAAATGAATTATTAAGAAACCTTGAATAACTGCTGTTTGTGTATTGAATTTATAGACTGTTGTGATTGTTGTGATTGTTGTGTTTGTTTACTTTGTCTATTAACACAGCTAACAAGTTAATAGTAATAAAAATAATCATTACTACGAGTTTACACTGTGCAGAAGCTGACTTTTCCATTTTTTTTTTCCTTCTCCCCTTTTTACTTGCCTTCTTGGCCTGGACTTTACACCCATAATGTTTGTCTACCAACACTGCAGAATGAGCTGGATGGGAGGGAGGGTGCTGCCCTAGTCATGGATTTTTTTACAGGTGGGCCTCCCCAGCAAGCAGTCAGCACTCACTGTGCACACTTCACCTCCTGCACTGACTCTTATCCCTGGATCCTGTCCCTCGTTGGGACATATGTCCATATGCATGGCCACTTGCATATCAGAGCATTTTCATATTGATGCTGTGCTNTCCCTTGTTGGGAATTATGTCCTTTGCATTGGCCACTTGCATATCAGAGCATTTTCATATTGATGCTGTGCTCCCTCTGTGCAGAAAAAAAAGTGAAAAAAGTGAGCTGGTGCATGGAGGGCATGAAGGGAGTTCAATAATTGCATGTCAGTGGGTAAGGTTCCAGACTTGCTTTCAATGAAGTGAGCTCCTGCTGTGTCCATCCAAACTTATATCTTTTGGGGCTTTTATTTATTGCCAGCAGGAAAGAACAACAACAACAACAAAAATAAACTGCAGCAGTCTGTGTCCCTAAATCTAGTTTCTCCTAGACCTGTGTGTATGACCTGGAGGTCAGGTACCCTATACCTTCCTAACCAGGACATTAGAAATATACTTTTCCCAGCTTTATGTCACCCTTTCAGCATACACTGAACCTCCAAAATAGGCTGAAACATAGAAAACATTTAATTTGGGTAACTGGATTGAGAAGTGTCTGCATTTGCAGTTGCACTGATGCATCCATGGCACCCTCAAGTATAATAAAAAAAAAAAAAGGGAAGGATAGGGGACAAATATGTAAGTGGCAGCAGAAACAGGACTCATGTCTACAGCCTTCCTCCATAAATTGTATCAACTTCAATTTGGGTTTTTATGGTGACTTAGAGGCCACACACCATAGTAAGGATTAAGCTTTTTGAAAATCTCCAAGGACAGAGCTCCTCCAGCCTTTCAAGGCACTTGTTTCAGTGATGGACTAGATCCATGATGAAGAATGTCCTTCTTTGCATCCACTTATAGCTGCCCTTGATCCATTGCCTCTCATTCTCTCAGTGTGAGATGCAGAGAAGTCTGGCTCCCTTATCTACAACCCCTAAAGGCAGCTGAACACAAAATTCGCTCTGATGCCTAGGGGAGCTGGAACAGAGGCTACACACAGAGATAAGGGGAATAAAATGGGTATTTATTGAGAGGCCTACACAAGGCCACACCCTAGCAGTATCAGTGCCACAGTCGTGGCCCCTGCCTGGATGGCTCCCAGCTGGGAGCAAAGGAGGGCTTGGTCACAAGATCTCACATTTTTATAGGTTTTGGTTCATTTGCATGAACCTGCCCTCCTCTTCCCACGTTGTTTATGCTTAGGGCCTGAAGTTTGAAGAAATTGTCCTTGAGTTCTTAACTGGAATAGGACTGTTTTGTCTTCATCACCCTAGCACATCAGAAAAGCACACCCAAGCAGAATAGAAAAACTTAAAACTTAAGGCATCACCTTCAGCCTTCACTTCCCCAGACTGGAAAACCTAGCTTCTTCTATCTCACGTTCACATTTAGTACACATGCTCTCAGATCTGGAATAATTATTTTCACATAATGTCTAACTTTAAATAATTGGTTAGAATTTTAAAATGCTCTTTTTTTCTTCTTTTCTAAACTGAATTTGATCACTTCCTTGAGTCCTTTTGTTCCTGAAGTCAAAAAATGGCCTCATTCATTTGAGTCCATCCTCTGTCTAAAATGTAACCAGCAGAAGAAATGTAAAGGCCTTTTTCTGTGGTTAACTCATGTCCTCCTGCTGAGTCTAAGCTCAAAGAAGCTGAGCTTAATGGACAAAAGTCAAAGGCTCTGAGACCTTCCTTTTTCTCTCCTTCTTTTTCAGCTTCCTAAAGGCTTTCAAAGAATGCTATTACTGCCAGCCCTACTCCCTGCAGCCCTGCCTGGGAGTCCTGATGCCTGCCTGTGAAGATCTTGGAGCTTTGCTGATTCATCAGCTGCCTCTTGAGGAGCCTGACCTCAGGTCTTGGAGGATGTTTTCCTGGTGAGTCAGTGCACTGGTTTTAGGCTCTCTGCACTCCTCCTGCTCTGGGTGCATGCTGGCTACAGCACTGCTCCCAGCTTCCTTTTCTCCTTGCCATAACTGCAAGATAGGATTTCACCTTCTCCTCTAGGTAATAAAGATGCTTAGAGATCTTTTAAAATTTTATACCTTTATGCGTTATTTTTCATGACTGCCAGCTTTGTTTAGGGCCTCAGTGCAAGTGACTTTTTCAGTCCTACTATCTAAGTAAAGGTATTTTATTTCCTGTGTTGTTGCTGTTCTGTGCAGTATTGATAGACATCATGAGGTGTGAATTTGGCTGAACTTCATGGGTGTGCTTCTTGTCATTTCTTAAGGCTAAGTGGAAAAAAAAAAGTGAGGCTGTGTAGGCAGTGGGAGCTGAAAGAGAAGTTGCTGTACAAGACAGTAATTAGTAGTTAGCCTGACAACCTCTAGCAAAAATCGAATCTTTATGGTCCAGTGGTCTTTTTAGTGATTGGGTACAAACACAAAAGCTGGGTCACTTGATACTGCTGTGTGGGCTTAGGGGCAGGAAGCAGTCAGGGAGAGGAGAGAGGCAGAAGACTGAGACAAAGTTTAGCTTTGAGAGGAAGCAGAGGTAGCACAGCTCCAGGTGTCGGACTCAACAAAAGCAGGTCTGAAAATTGTAGCCAGACAACATGTTTCTGTAGCCGTCCCTCAAAGAACACCATTTAATGTAAACTGCTTGAAAACGCACATGGTTATACCAAAGGAATGTTGAACTTTCTGAATTTCTTCATAGAGGATTCTGGTAATGCATGTAATGTTTTCTAAATTTTCCAAACTGAGTCCAACATATCTGTCTTTCTTCAGTAGTCTTGCAGTGCAACTTGCCTGCAAACTGAGCCAAAACTTTACCCCAAATTTTGTTATGTTCTTATAAGAGCTGGGATAATGGAACTCACGGTTTTGCTTTGGGTGGAAAGGCTGTTGACAGTGGGGGCACATGGGGCTCCAGCCTGTCTCCAGCATGGATAAGCACACTCTCGTGGTTTAAGAATGGTATTTCCCAATTTAGCGTTCCTACTGAAACACCTTAGACCATGTGCTGCCCACCCACTTCTACCCCACCTTCCCCTGAGACAGGATGGAGAGGAGAATCTGGGGCTATACAAAGGTAAAGATCATGTAGTGAGACAAGAACAATTCACTGGAAACAGCAGTGAGATAAGAAAGCAAGCAGTAACAACAACAATGCAAATAAGAGTGTACCAGACAGGCAAATCTGCCACAGGTGATTGCTCACCACGTGGAATCTGGCACTACACCACTGAAAATCAGGGAAATGCCACCACCCTCCCTCCCCCTGGCGTGGCATGAGGTGGTATGGAATAGCCCCAGGGTCCTGGCCATCCACCTCCTGGCTGATGCAGAAGTTAACTCTGTCTTGCCTGGAACCAGGACACACACCTAGAGAGAAAATGTCTGTCCCAGTTCTTCATGGCCATGCAGCAGGCTGATCATAGTGGTTAAATAATGACATTTCCAGGGCTTGATTTCTGCTCATAATGAAGCTGTGAGGTGAATCTGGGCTTAAAATCTAGCCACAGTGTGTGTCCCAAATGCATTCAGGTTTTGCACTCTAAACAATTCCCAGCTTTAAGCATTAAATTTGTCATTTTCCTATTGATAATTCCAATACAAATGTATATATTTTCACTTTTGTCTGCTTTTTAAACCTGTCTCTTCATTTGACTCAACATTTGACTGTTGTCTTTTATCTGGAGTGTATACAGTGCCTCTTCTGTGTTTTCCTGCTCTCTGTCTTTCAAGAGACATTCTGATTTTTATTATGTTCACATAAAAGTCTTAGAAGTGTTTCCTCTCTGAAAAATTGCAAGTCATCAGGACAGCAGTAACTGGTGTAAGTATATTATTATTTATTACATTTATCTTGTATAGGAGTCTAGCAGGTACTCTGAGTCTGGACTGTAGTACAGTGAAATCAATAGGAAATGATCCTTAATTAATTGGGCTTCTGTTCCTAAAGTAATTCAGCCCTTCCACTGAGAATTAACTCATCAGCTTCTCTTGCTAAGTAAACATCACAATAAATAATATAAACTGTTGCTTTCAGAATGTTTTGTTTTCCTGCAACTCAAAAGGAGCTTTTGTTTAAAGTTTAAAATTTTTATGGAGCTATGCCTCTGGGCATTTTAGACCTAAGATGAATAAAAAATGATCTAGGGTTTTATTTAGAAAACCATTCCTGTGTATATATAGGCTTGTCATTTTGAAATGAAATTTTCATACAAACTTTCAGCCCAAGGGACCAAGTGGAATCGTCAGATTTAACAATTTATAAGTATCCTGCCACTCAATGGATCTGAACAGTATGTCCACACCAAACCATTCCCATGCACTTTTCATATTTACTGGGAGTTAGCACAGCATGTCTTTACATCACTTTCTGCAGTATGCAATTAATCCAGCAAAACTAGGCAACTTCACAGACTGCTAAAAGCTACTAATTAATTCTAACTTCAAACACCCATAAAGACACGCTCCATCTGACCACGATGAATCTTACAGCTAGGACTGCTGTTTGTCAGAGGAAAAAGAACTTTCAAATTGTCGTGTCTCTCCAACAGCGTGGTTGCTTCCCAAATTGTCAGTGCTGTGCTCTTTTCAGGCTGCCAGGTAGGAGTAGATGAGCTGGCTCATGTACACAGTCCCAGCCTGTTTCTCCCTTGCAGCCCGGCCCTGGAAAGCAGCGCGGCTGTGTAAGGATCTGTGCTCACACAGCATCCGAGATGCGGCTCGCTCTCGCTTCCCTCCTTCGTCCCGCTCCTCCGGCTCCTGCTTTTCCATTTGTGACAGCGTGCTCAGATTGTGTGGGATGCCAGAGGCGGGGGCAGAGGCCCGGAGCGAAATCCCGGAGCTGACTTTGCGCCTCGCTGCCACCCCGTGAGCACCATCTAGCTGAGTCCCAGCACAGCAGCACGGCAGGCTGAGCAGGGGCAGCCGCCCAAACCCACCGGGGCAACTCTGCTACAGCTACAGCTTGGTGATGTGAGGTACAAAAACACTGGGAGGCACCTGGGAGCCCGACATCCCTGTAAACTGCTTGCCACAAGCACGTCTGGTTCCTTCACGGTGCAGCGATGTGGCAAAAGTATTTTCTGCTCTGGGGTGTGGGCACAAAGCAGGTTTCACAGGTCTGAGGATCAGAGGTTCTCACCTTTTGTACTCCATAAATATCAGGGGCATTGCATTGCATTTGTTTTCAGCTGATCAATTCTCTGTAAAGACAGCGGAAGGAGAAGCACACAGCTGAAGCCCAAAACCCTTCCTTTGCCTGAATATACTGTGTGATTCTTCACTGAGAAACAAAATTGAGAAACTATGTCTATAGTTTCTAGCTTTTCTTCAAAAGCATTCTGTAAAGATGACTTAATTGCTTCTTGCATAGTCATTTGGAAATGAATAGTTGGCATGTTCAGAACTAGAAAGGGCTTTTACTCCCTTTAGAAGGAAAACAGTAGTTCTCTGGGTCATCCGTTCTTTTGTGGAGGGGCACGGTTTGTGGTTGGGGTTTTGTGTTGCTGTTACAGATTTTACCTTTCCAAACCTGATGTAAAATGTCTAGCTGAAGAATTTCCCTGGAATGACTAAAGCCTACCATTATAGAAGCACTGCCTGTTGTATTTTTGCACAGCTTACACAGGGGTGATGATTCGCATTGTGGAAATGGGGAGATAGGGATCAACTGCACTGAGTGTGACTGTGAAATTGTCTTTTCTCTGTGTCTTTCAGTATCTTTCATTCCTTTCTTTATATCCATAGCCCATGGGTTCCTCTTTTCTCAGGCAAAGAAAAAATTCCTGGCTTTTCTTACGTGTGTTCCACTTGGCAGTATTCAGTGCAGAATGGTGTTAAGAGGAAAGAGGCTGAGTGGGAATCGGGAGAATGCTGCAACGAGGTGTGAAAGGATTGTATTTGTTATTCAGTATATGAAGAGCAGCTTCCAGTCTGACTGCTGTTCATTTATATGTTAGAAAAATCCTGATCACATTATGCATTTCCCTATGAAAATTCACATTTTAAATGAACAAAAAATATTGAGCAGTGTAGCAGACACCCAGTCATGTGAACATTTGGTACATAAAATTAAAGAATTACTTATGTGTTCTACCTTGATGGCCTCTGCAGACAGTGCAGCTTGAAAATATTTTTGTTATTAAAACCAGGAGGAGATGGAACCACCTGAAAAGGAACATAGTGTCAGCTCACACATCCTCAGGTGCACAAACATCAATCTCTAAAGCTGGTTGGAAGCTGAGTGAGGAGACAGTGATAGACTAAACCACTGGTGATGACATTCAAAACTGTGGGGTGTTTTTAGGCTGCCTCAGTGTTTTTGAAGAAAGGTTGATGAAATGTCTCAGAAAAATTGATAGGTTTTCGATTGATGGCACTAGCTTTTACCTGATAGGGGAGCATGGTTGTGCCTTTGATGGTGCAGGGAAAGGTTTGTCCCAACAAGCCCCGCTCTGGGTGCAGCTGTGCCAATTCCTGTTCTCTGCATGGTACTGCTGGTGAATTTATGGCTTGCCCAGTGCCTGCAGTCGGCCTAAACTGTTCCTGTATTCTCTGGCCTATCAAAATCAATTTGGCAAGCAGTGCTTCACTTGAGGGTTGCTCTAGTTCATGTAGTAGTGGCTGTCTGCCAGCTGGTTTGAAGTGATTTTGGCAATTGTCTCCTTCCTCTGGCCAGTGTCATTGAAGCTGTAAGAGCTGGGTGTGAGTCAGTAGACTCATCCACTCCAGCAAATTCTTTAATTTAAACCAAGCAGAGATTCTTCAGAGCTAAGTGGTATGAGTGTTGGCACCCCCAGCAAATACACGGAGCTTGTGTTACCTTCCTTATCCCAAAAATGTCAGCAAAGCAGGCTTCTTGGGAACTGGGTAGCTCCTACCATCAAGAACACAATTCTGCAACCTGCAGGAGAATTACTAGAGGGTTGCCAAAGCAGCCTAGAAAAACTTATTTTTTAAAGTTAATAAATTATAATTTATAGATGTATTCATTGTGGAATTGGTGTCTTCTTTCTTTGAGAAAAATGAATGATGTTTCTTCCTTCACCACTTTTTCCAAATGCCTGCTTTAAAAACTAGTTCCTTCATTGCCAGCCATCCCTTAAGTTTTCTTTTAAACAGAGTTGTAAGCATAAAAAATTGTGTGAAAGCCTGCAGGTGATCCTCATATTGAAAGACTGATGTGATTTTTATATTCTGGAATGCACTCCCCTAACGCCTCACCTGCAGTGTTGAATTTTTCCATACAGGGGAAAAGAAGCAGCAGTCCTTTATAAATTGTTCTGCCTCCAGTGAACAAACTATAAGCTGCATACACTCAGGTATGATGTACCTAAAAATGTAAATAAATGCCTACATGCTTAAGATAACAGTTCCTCTGGCTTCATTTTTGTATGTGTTGATCTGGGAGATAGCACAGACATTTTTCCCAATCCCCCTATCCTTGCACAATGTTCCATCCCCTACAAAGGGATCGAGTAAAACTAGAGGACTGATGCAGGAAAACTGGATTTCTCTCATTATTTACATATTGCATTCACAGTCTGGCCTTTGGGAAGTCTAATGATATCTCCTGACTCTGTGCTTGATTAAAGATAGAGGGGCAATGCTGTCTGTGTTCTTCCTTCAGTTTTTGTGAGGAGAAATGTACTGATATTTTTAGGTAGACAAATACAAGGACTGGGGCATGTATATTCTTTTCTCCTAGGGGAGCAGTCACTTATACATATTCAGAGAGCAAAGGCTTGATAAAATAAAAACCTCCGTGAAGTTATTCCATTTAATTGTATTCTATACTGTATTTTTGAGTACCTTCTAGTAAAATGGTGCATAATCTTTAATGAATACAAGACTAAAGGTGTCCTTTGGATTTGTATTCTAAGTATTTCCATAAATTTACCTCCATAAAATTATTTCATTGGCAAATCAAAATGCACACACAGATGTACCTTTCAGAGCTTGATTTTGTAAACAAGGCATCATACTATGCTCTCAGTGAAGCTGACATAACTCTATGGTAACATCAGTAGATTTACTTGAGATTTAAAGTTGGGTAACTGAGAGCTGCATTTGGCCTAAAAACTCCAGA
The DNA here is from genome assembly GCA_013400855.1 of Buphagus erythrorhynchus. NCBI lineage: Eukaryota > Metazoa > Chordata > Aves > Passeriformes > Sturnidae > Buphagus > Buphagus erythrorhynchus. The sequence goes on from VZTT01021012.1 coordinate 66,306, forward strand.
GTGAGAAGTATGTTGTTAGTTATCTTCCCAATGAGTGCAGTCTACCCAGAATATCTACAATTTGAGGAAAAATTTTGTGCCAGTCAATTTTTAGTGTCCTTTAACATCTGCATTTTTCCTCCCTAGCTCATTCTTTTGTTAGTTAAATAAATTTTTTGTTTGTTTTTTTGTTTTGTTTTTGTTTTTGTTTTTTGTTTTGTTTTGTTTTGTTTTGTTGCATGCACATCAGGGAGCTCAGACTCTTGCTTTTTTCAGATACGAGGTCTTAGGGCTATTTTTATGTGGACAAAACAAAGCACTATCCATTTAGTTTAGTAGGAAATCATCTGCAGACAGAGCAATGGTCTGATCAGGGTCTCAAGGGCTCTGAAATATTAGACTAGATTTCAGGCCCAAGTTATTCTGTTATCTGCTTCTCTGATAAAAACATGTTGAGTGAAAGGAAGACCTTACAAATTGCTTCACAGTTTTAAGATTACTACAAAAATTCCCAGCAGATAAATAGTGTATTGTGACTGCCAGTCAACTGCAAAAGACTATATACACATATCCAACATAGTCCGAACCTTAATATATGATAAGTAACTACTTTCCTTTGTGCATGGCAGAGAGATTTCTGTTGTTCAAGCTGCAGAATACAGTCACCTGCCACAGACTGGGGCTAAGTTACCTACTATTCTTTAATCATTTGGTAGCTCTGGCTGCCTAACATTATCTGACTTTCAATTTTTCTTCCAACAATGTAGGCTGGGACTTAGATTTTTAATTTATTTCAGGCACTGAAACATATATACCAAAGGGACACAAAATTTTGAATTTCAAATTATATATATAGGCTAGAGGTAAAATCATAAAACTATTTTGAAAACTTTGAGATGAAATCCTCTGAGTGTTTTGTTAAAATATATAGAGGCAACTACAGCTAATGAAAACATGTTTTAAGTGCCTACTTAGAATCCGAGGTGGAATAAGTATTATAGCCCTCATGTTCCGAAATATAGAGTCAGTACAGAACCATTATAAGCACAGTGCATTAGCACATCCAGAACTAATGGTGACCTTTGCTTTAAACACTACTTGCTGAATTTGAAATAACATTTCTGATGGGAAATGGATTGCTTTTTCCTGGGGAGGAAGGACACTCAGGCACAAGAAGGTAAGTGCCAACCTTTGCTACCAGGGCCTATTGTAGAAAAAGCAATAGATCCTGAGAGTTAATCCAGAATCACACCCAGGACAGTTGCTGGCTCATGATTTTGTGAGTGTTTTTCATCAATCAGGCATTCTAAAAGAAGTATAAGTGGAAAAAACAAATGACAAAAGGAGACAAGCACTATGCATAAACCAGGCGCTGAACTTAGAGTTGATATCTTTGGCACATTTTGGATTCAGTGCTGTCCTTCACAATCTTTGTAAGGGGGTTTGGACCTGTGTTCAGAGTTAGCCTCAAGCATTTCCCATTCTAAGCAATGGGGTTCACACTGGAGAATGTTGGTACTAAGAGCAGCTTATCAGTGGATTTCTTTTACTTTTCTATTTTTAAATTTTAGTGCTTTTACAGTGACTCTCCAGCTTGGGCACTTCCAGGAAAATGCAGCACAGTTAGAGCCCTGGGGTCAACTGGAATCTCCTAGCTAGTCAGAGAACAGTGCCAAGACAAAGATCTCAAGGATCTCTCTCTCCTGCAATAATCTGTCCCTGCCTGCTCAAACTTAAAACAAGGTGAAATTGTTGAGGACCAGCACTCAGCACATCAGCTGCATTATCTCAAAGTGAGCTTCTCTCACCAGTGCCTCCAGCTCTCTCAGTCTGCAGGCTTCTTAGGTCCACAGCACTTACCTGTCATCAAAAACTGAGAGGCAAACACTATTTTGTTTTTTGTTTATGCAGGGCCAGAGTCCTTCCCTGTTATTTAACCTGTGGCATCAGCAGAAGTCTGTGGCAGGAGATGACTGCTGTTTTGGAGGCTGGCAGAAGCCTGAAAGGGCCACACAGGCTGGGATCTAAGAGCAGAGCAGCAAATGCTGTGCTGGAATTAGGCTGGGTTTCTTGAGAAATAATAGCGTTTTGGTCACAATTAGCATCCTGTACACCTTTGGTTTGAAAAATAAAAAAAGCTGAAGGGGGAAGGGAGAAAAAGAGGGAACATTCACTGCTACACTTAAGCTGTGGTATGATGGCTCAACTTTCAATCTGTCCTGTGATAATAACTTCGGAAATGGAGAAAAACACTGTAAAAGTGATTGGACAAAGTGTGTGTATTGCTTGTTACACAAAAGACCATTATTTCCCACTGCATGTGTACTTACCATTACAAAAGTTTTAAGGGTAATATTAAAAAAATCCCAGATGACAGCTGCCAAAGGCATTTTAAGATTAACTAGCATAATTGTACTTCCAGATGGAGGGAAGTTCAGAAACAACTTGCTATTCACAGACCTTAGGGAGGTGGAGGTGATGTGTTCAGCTCCTGGAAGAGGCATTTAGTTCTTCCTTCAATAAGTATACCTCTAATCCCCTGTTGCCAGTTTATTGCCATGGCAGTGGCACTGGCCTGGCATCTGGAGGGAGCTGTTTGTCTGGTTTGGGAAGATAAGGTTGCATTGTGGAGGATGCTGAGCAGGGCAGGGAAATCAAGGCAAGGCAGTGGGGCAGCAGGTGCAAATACAGTGAGGTGAGCACAAGCACTTGCTTCTTAAATGAACCTATATGTTTGCAAACTGATTAAAAGCTGAGCTGTCTTCTTTATTGAGGTGAGGAGCAGGGCAGACTGGGACTCCACTGAAGATGATAAGAAGCAGTACCTTTTTGGATAGCCAGGAGTTTAGATATGATTATTCTGCTGAGAGAAGCTTTTCTGGTAATTGTGGGAAGGTGAAATCCTATTCTTAAAAATCCCTTCTGTGTTGCCTGTTTATCCTTTCAGATAAAAGGCTCTTCTTCATTTCCAAAGAAAGCCCCTGTGCCCCCTTGACATACAATTATACTGATTGCTTCCAAGGAGCCTGTTTTTAAGGACAGACCCCTTGATCAGCTCTGTGTGAGCAACCCAAAGATTAAATTAATTCCTGGCCACTTAGCATCAGACATTTAGGTAATTTTTGAGATGAAGCAGTGCTGATGCCTCAGTGTCCTTCATGCACTCATACTGTCCTGCCCTTTGCCTTCAAGGCTGCTCTTTTTGCAGTTGTTCACCAGCATCCTGCATCAGGTGCCAGGCACAAGGAGCAGTGGTATTTACCTCTCCAGTTATGGTGGACATAGCTCCTACTGAGATCAGTATTTCTTCTGCAGTGATGAGATTTCAAAGAAGCATTATTTGTGGATATCCTACTGCATTGTTAAAAGTTATATCAATGCCTCAGTTCTCTGAAAATATAATTAGTTAGGATTTGAAGGGATCTGCACTCTTGAAGCCTATACCTTCTGGAGTAAGAGAAATTTGAAGAGAATATACATTAATGTACATGGCTTCTAAATGGTTTGTGGTTTTCAGTGTGTTGTGGAAACTGCTCTGCTGACAAGACTTCCTGTTCTGCTCTCTGTGTCTCATGGATAAAAGGGAGTATGTCTTTGGATGTTCTCAATATGTTAGGAAAGAGAAACATAAGGATCTCATTACCCTAAAATAATCAATGATCAAAAATAGACGATTTTTAAAATAGCACAGCATTGGAAAATAATACACATTTCAAGAAGCCAAGCCCTCTGTAATTCTATTTTTTGAGTATTAGTTTTGTTTTTGAAGTATTACAACTGGTTATATAGCATTAAGCAATGACAAAAACAAGCAGCTTGAACACAATGCAGGAAGTCCTGGAGCTTTCTGTTGTCTTTGTAGATATTAGGCTGTAGAAGCATAGTGGCAATCCTCTAAAGAGGTATATATTTATAAACATATAAAGTTTTAAATCGTTATTTTAGACTTTGCATAGACACCAAGAAATGCAGTCATGTTTTGTTGTAATATTTAAACTCCTTGAATAGTGTAACAGAAACAAAACCAACAGTATAATTTTGAGCTGATATTCAGATCTCCCACTAAGGCAAATGCATTTTACTTTGACTTGTATGGTCTTTTTGTAGATTTGCAAGGTTTTTGATGAAAAGAAAACAGATATCCTTAAAATACAAAATTTTGGTGCACGATAGACTCCAGCATCACCTATGTCTGCTGTGAATTGTGCCTCTCTTAAGGACCCTTAGTGTGATTCTGTAAGAAACTTAGGGGCTGTGGTCATCTGAAGGATACTGCATAAAACATTAGCAACAATAGGAATTGTCAATTGCACTGATCTCGTCCTATATTCTGATTTTGATTTTATGATGAAGATGCATATCTTTATAGCTATGTTGTGGATATATTTAATTACAAACTACAATGTTTTCAAAGATTAAACAGGTTTCTTTTCTAAAGCACCTTTGAAAGAAGGCATCAATGAACTTTATGAATAGCGAATATCTGAATCTATAATACATTTCTAAAAATTACAATACCACTATGGTATTGGTGTCTTTTGACAGTTAAAGCATGAGAGAAATCTGAAGATTATTTTAATATCATTTTATTCTTCAATTAAAATATTCATGATCATCTTTCATTATTTCAACTCCCTGATCATTACAAAAAATGTAAATTATTTCAATGCACTTATTCAGATTACAGATAGGAAAGAAAAAGTAGAGTCCTACTGTGTACTGAGTGACCACAGACAATTTGGAGTGTAGCCCCAGCCAGGATTCTCAATTTGGCTTCAGTATTCTAATTAAAATGAGAAGACTTTCCTACACAACAAAATGACAAGGGCCAGAATCCTCGTGTATGGCTTATCCTCAAAATGAGAATTATTGTGACGGTGTTCCACATTTTATAGGGTGTGCATTTATTCCATTATATTACAACCCTCACAGATCTACATCTCATCTTTAGGAAGTTTTATGAACTGTATCATATGGATGACCCTAGATTTCATTCCCTAGTTCCCACTGCATTTAGAAAAGGGCTAAAAAATGGTGTTCATAAATAGGGCTGGTGGGACTGTTAAAGCTCTTTTTTGGACTGCTGATATTCACAGAGCTTACTCCTTGCAAATGACTTTTGCTTTTTGCTGCTGTATCCATTGCTCAGTCATTTTCAGTTTTCATGCTCTCCAGCTCTCTTCTACCCAACCCATCTTTCAACCTCTAAGATTATTCTTTTTCTTTGCCTTTTAGGGACTTTTTGCTATCACTGTCCTGGCCTTTCTACCCTCCAAACCCGCACTCTGGACTCTACTGATCTGGATCTTCCCACTTGTTTCTCTCCATTTTGCTCCTGTGCTTTCTCCTTCTTCTGCCAGGGAAGCAGAATGGCTCCCTGTGCACCCGTAACACACCACAGACACCACCAGGAGCTGAGCACACCACAGCAGGGCTGATGGAGTCTGCACTTATGTCCCTGACAAGCAGTTGGCTGAGCTGCTCTGAGGAGGAGAAAGCTTTCAGAAAGGTATCTGCAGGCTTTGTCTTCTGCCACTGTCTCTCACCTGGAAACATTAAGCTACACAGAATAGTAAAGAGGCAAAGTAACTGTTTTGTGTATTTGGCTCACTTATGGTATAGGACTCCCTGGGAAACTGCCCTTAGATTTGTTTATATAAGATTAATTAAGATTTTTTAGGGATGTTTTCCATAGGATGCAAAAGCTCTTAATCCCCAGGTGTAAGGAATCAGGAAAGGAAGGCAAGAGACCTGCTGGGTTGAGACTAAAGGGCAAGAAGGAAATGCACAGGCAGTGGAAGCAGGGACAGGTGACCTGGGAAGAGCTCAGAGACACTGTCCAATTGTGTAGGGATGGGGTCAGGAATGCCAGGGCATGAATGGAGCTGAACTTGGCAAGGCATGCAAGGAATGACAGGGAAGGCTTCTACAGGGATGTCTTTGAGAAAAAGAGTGTCAAAAAGAGCAAATTCCCACCTCCCCCAAAATGAGCAACACAGGTAACAAGATATGAGGAGAGCACTGAGGTACTCAAATAAATTTTGCTCGGGCCACCTCTCTTCCTGGGATAGAAGACGGGGGCAGAGCAGGGGGAGGGAGAGATACATCCCAACCTGGGACTTGGGATACCAGAAATCTCAACATCAAGAAGATAATTGGTGTAGGGCTTGAGTGGCTTTTGCCTTTTCATGGAGACAGAGAATAGAGGCCTGAGCAGGAGAGATGGAATCACTTATCCAGGCTGTGGAAAGCTTTTAGCAGCTGTGACTATCCTTGAATAGACTGTGCCACGTGCATCCATTTCTCCTAAAAACCTTTCTCCTAGAAAAGGATGGTTTCTCCTAGGAAAGACCTTTCCTAGCTAAGAAGCACCAGTGAATGTTTGAGAGGGAGGAAAACTTCACATAGCACAGGGAAACATATGTACAACAAATTTGTTCTTGTTTAACTTTTCTTTGTTTAATTAGTTTAATTAAGGAAGGGGGTGGAGGAAGGGACAGGAATGATTTATCTTCATAACTCCTAAAACATGCATTCCAGCACTCAAGATGGAACATGCCTCCTGAGGAAACGACATGCCTAAGTCTATGGAACCTGATGAGACCTGAAGGAATTGGCTGATGTAGGTGCCAAGCCACACTCCATGACACTTGAAAAGTCATGGCAGTCAGGTGAAGTCTCTGGTGACTGGGCAAAGGGAAACATTGCACCCATTTTTATTAAAGGGCAGAAAGGAGAATGTGGCTTTG
>VZTT01021012.1:73044-93437 GCA_013400855.1 Buphagus erythrorhynchus
GGAAAAGGGAAACATTGCACCCATTTTTATTAAAGGGCAGAAAGGAGGACCCTGGCAGGTACCAACCTGTCAGCCTCACCTCTGTGCCTGGGGAGATCATGGAACAGATCCTTCTGGAAGCTGTGCTAAGGCTCATAGAGGAACAAGGATGTGACTTGGCGAAGCCAACACGGCTTCACCAAGGACAAGTCCTGCCTTGACCTATGCAGTGACCTTCTGTGATGGAGTGACTGCATCAGTGGAGAAAGGAAGGGCTATGGATGTCATTTATGTGGACTCCTTTAAGGCCTTGAGACATTCCCCTACAACATCCTTTTCTCTAAGCTGGAGAGAAGTGGACTTGATGCAGGGATGAATAATTGGTTGGATAATTCCATCCAGAAGATAGCAGTCAATGGCTCAATGTCCAGTTGATGATCAGTGAAAGGTGGTGTCCCTCAAGGGTCCACACTGAGACCAGGACTGTTGAGTGTCTTTATCAATGACATAGACAGTGGATTTGAGTGCACTTGATGGCTGTCAAATGTCCTTTCCAACTCAAACTATTCTNGAAAGGAAGGGCTATGGATGTCATTTATGTGGACTCCTTTAAGGCCTTGAGACATTCCCCTACAACATCCTTTTCTCTAAGCTGGAGAGAAGTGGACTTGATGCAGGGATGAATAATTGGTTGGATAATTCCATCCAGAAGATAGCAGTCAATGGCTCAATGTCCAGTTGATGATCAGTGAAAGGTGGTGTCCCTCAAGGGTCCACACTGAGACCAGGACTGTTGAGTGTCTTTATCAATGACATAGACAGTGGATTTGAGTGCACTTGATGGCTGTCAAATGTCCTTTCCAACTCAAACTATTCTATGATTCTATGACTGGTACTGTCTGCTTTAAGCACCATTGGACAACGTACCCGACTCAGAGGAACACACCATACACCCTGCAAACTACTGTGCAAAAATTCAGGGTTTGCAATTTCCTTTCCTGAGAAGAGAGAGTTTACCGGCTAAAGCTGTGCTAAATTATGGAAGAGAAAATCAAGTGCTATAATTGTGGGTGTTTATCACAGTTACAGTTTTTTTCTATTCATAGAAATTTGATTTGAACAGGGTAAATCTGTGCCCAAAATACAAATGAGATCATCTTCAAACAAAGTAAATGGAAGAGGCACTTTTTATGGCTTTGTTTTATAACTGTTCTGCTTGAGGAGTTAGTCTTTTGTTTTATTTTTCTCTTATACCTTCACATTAAATCAAACACATTATAGTATAACTCCTCAATTAAAAGAGGAGGTTTGGGTTTTTTCAGTAGGAAAACATGATAGAAAAACTTGACTGACCACTAGTCATGGTAACTGACTTGTGGAACAGGTAGGAAAAACATTGAAGGATGGTATAATTCCAGCTAATGTCTGTGATAGCATTCTGTCATTGATACAATGAGAAGTCCCTGCAGCTTAATTTTTTTTTTTGTGGCAGTACAAAACAATACAACAAAACAAAAACAACAAAAATACTTCTCAGAAAGCCCAAACAGCTTTACGCCACTTGATGTTATTTGTAACATCCCTTTTAAAGAGCTGGACCTCTCCATCAGTCTGTTTCACAGTGAGGAAAGCTCTTAAATGGGAGAGAGCTGATGTACAAACCCATGCTTAGCCTGCTGTGTACTGACTGGTGGATGGATAACCAATCTGTCAAAACCACACATACCAGGGAAAAGACTGTGCTAAAATGTGATGTACATAAGCTATATTACACTGAAAGATGAGACAAGGATCAGTTAGCTTCCTCTGGGGGTGGGGAATCTGTAACAAGACTTATTGAAATGTTAGAGCCCTTGCTGTCTTCCCCAGGTCCTGGTGACAGCTAGACAGCAGTTTGATAGGCAAAGGTAACTGGAAAAAGCTGATGGGAGGCATGTAGAGTCACATCCTCACTTGACCAAGCCCCTTACTCTTTCTCCTTTTCTCCTACTCAGAATGTAACTTCATCTGTAAACATTTATGCAAGCTCAGTCTTCTGGGATTGGGAAACAGTTCCCAGCTGGGTAGAAACTTGCTCAGCCTTCAGGAGGAAAAGGCAGCGTGTGCTCAGTTTCCAAACAAAGCTAATTTCATAATTTAGGGTAAATGGACACAAAGAGACTCTTTCAAAACTCTTTTTGTTGTGTGGTAGCTTGAACGCAAAACGTTGCTGCTGGACTGCCTATGGTTTATTTGTCTGGCCCCCAAACTGGAGTTCACTAGCCACACTTGATCTTCTACCTTGAGGAAGAATAGGTGTTTCATCGTGATGCCCAAAACATTGAGGATGCTGGGAAGCAGCAGGAAACTGGGAGAGCATCACAAATAGGGCTGCAGCAGGGCTCTGGGAAAGCCCTGTGTTCAGTCAGGTCCTTGAATACCCTCCCAGAGAATCAGTATGTGCAAAAACTCTTTGGAACAACCCAGCAGCATAATTCTTGTTTTAACATGATTACCCAGAAGAGCAGGAGGTGATAATAGCTGGGCAACAGATGAAAAAGCAATAAAAGTTTCATGGGACCAGAGAAAGCTGAAAACAGAGCATGACTCTAATCCCTGAGCACTCCTATTCACAATTGCAAATAGGAGATGGCAGCCCTTGATTTTCTGAACCTTGATCTCTCCCCTGTTTGTGCATTTATGTTGGTGGAGAAATTAGGATCCATTATCACTTGGATGTGCCACTATTTTGCTGTAGTCTGTAAAACTGACTACAGTGTACATGCGGACAGCTTTACCTACTAGGTTTCAGTTGTCTGAGATTGCCAGATTAGAAAGTTGCAGGTTTCCTCTCAGTCCATCACAAGAATTTATGTGGTGGCTGGTGCCTTAGGTTGAGGAGAGCAGTCCTGGCAAAAGTGCACATCTGCCTCCTCTGCCCTCTCCCAGCCAAGGAGCTGCTGTCTGGTCTGCTTGCGCTGATTCTTGGCAGGATTTTAACCCAAGGTGACCTCTGCTGTCTGAGGGAAACTCCAGTGCTGCTTTTGTCTGTTTTCCACACATGGTAAACATCTAAAATGCACCATTATATGATTTTTGAAATTTGTATGCTTGGTTGTGAGTTAGTCATTCATATTTTCTTGTTCTCACAATTATCTGATACAATGCCTTGTTTAAGAATGTTAGAGGTGGAACTAATAAGAAGAAACTGTATTTTAAAATGAAGACAACTTGCTGCTTAGTCTGGTAGAATGGGAGCCTAAAACACTCCTCTCTTTCACTTAAAAAATGCCTTTCATAAAAATAAGGAAACTTTTACTTATTCAGTTTTCTTTTCTGCATATTGTCCCTCCCTGGCTGACCCATGCTGCTATTCTTTTGTTATAAATCTTAGCCAGAGTGGGAATATCAAACTGTGATATACAGCTCTATTCAAATCACACTTGCTTTTCTACCTCTGAGGAGCTTGCTTGTTAGGGAGACATGTGAGTTATAAATAGGACAACATATAACAAGGCTCATTGCAAAGACATGCCAGAAAATAATTTCACTGTGGGGAGAGAATCTTTTAAAAGAGCCTTTTGATTTTTCTACATTCCTTCTGCAGCTTCCAAACCTGAGTATGCAAAGACTCAACCAGGGCAGTAGGAATCAACTTTTCTGGACTTGCTGCTTCTTTGCCTTGCTTTGCCTCTGACTTTAATGCAACATTTCAGTTTTCTCACCTGCAGACAGAATTTGTCTCAGATTATACTTTGAGGATCTGTTCAGAGTCAGCATGAGACAGCATTATCACACAGGACAAGGGCTGTCTCCATCAGCATAAAGCATCTTTGAAGGCATTTGAAGCTTCATCATTCCAGAAGCAGAGGAGAAAACTTGTTGTGACTTGAAGTTAAATTCTTTAACCAATCTTCTCTTTCTCTGGATATCCTGTGTAGTAATTTTGGAGGTCAAGACTTGTCCACTTTATAATCCTCCTTTTCTCTGCTGTGACTAGTACCACAGTCTGAAACACAGAGAAAAAAGGAGGGAAGGGAAAGATGGTCTTAGTGCCTGACTAAGGGTGAATGGAGAACGGGTACAGTTGTTACCTGGGACAGTTTAGCTGTCACAGTGAACTCTGTCACAAACCAGCCTCTCTGCAAACATCATCCACCTTAAGGTTTGTGGCAATCACACTGCACAAGAACAGCAAAATTAGCTTTATAAACAGCTTTATTAGATGATGGAGAGTGAGAGGACATGGTCCTAACATTGCCACTGGCTTGCTGAGTGATCCTGAACTTGTTACTTTATTTCTTCAGGGTAGTTTCCCCCTCACTCTCTGTATTTTGTGAATCTTGACAGGAAGGATGACATCTTGCTCTGTATTGGCATCATGTCAGTCTTAACTGCTGTCTCACCTGTGGTCTCCCAGTGCTGCTATAGTCTCCTATTTCCTCATACTCACAGCAATCCTGCTGCTGTTGAATGCAAAACTGTATCATTATATTACAACTAATAGATCATTCACAACATTTTTTTTCTAAGTTTTTGAAAATTTTCGTGTGAAGCAGTAAATAGGAGATGGGAACTACTGAAAGTTCTCTAGATCATCTGGAGATGTGAAGGAAGTAAACATAAAACATGGAACAATAAAATCTTAATTTTTAATGCTTTTCCTTTTCCTGCTTTAGTGATGGATTTTATTTCTTCTCCTTAAAGTTCTAGTGGCAGTCAGCTATTACACACAGCCTCCATTAGGAGAACATATTTTGTTGCTATAGCAATTCTTCTCACTGATATTTTATTGCACTTAGATGCTGCTGGGGGAAAAAAAAGCAAAAACAAAAAGGCAAAAAGGCAAAACCAAGGCTCAACAAAAAAAAAATCATGGCTGAAATGGTCAGCCTACCCGATCTCTTATTTCTGAGCAACTTTTTACTGTATCTCAGAGTAATCTATATTCTGGTAAACACTTTGTGTGAGGCACTATCTGGGAAGGTTTATTGTTGCTTTATAAGTGGCATACAGCACACAGCAGGACCCACTGCAGCACGGTGTCTGACACAGCAGCTATAGATTACTGGGAAGATAAATTCATCCTTTTTGATCTGAGCATTTCACCAGCTCCAATTTGAAGTCTTGATATCACCCTGTCAACCAAAGGAAATGGTTTTAAGTAAGGGAAGAGTTATCAAAGGTTTACTCAAAGTTCCTTTTACAATGGCTTCTCCAGGAGCACAGATATATATTTACTGTGGGTGAATGTAGGGCTCATCAAAATTGCTGGACTAAAATCCCTGTAGACATAAGGCCTCTGTTCAGCACTAGATACTGAACAGCAGACTCAAGTTTTTTCTCTGCTGTCAAAACCAGATGCCTAACCATTCAACTAATAAGGTAAAAAAGGTCATTAATTCTGTCTCCTGCTGACTGCAGGAGGCTGAGCTCTCCCACCCAGAATGCCAGTATCCTCCACCTGGGAATACTCATTCCTAAGGAGCCAGCGCTGCCTGTGCTCCCCTGGCCATGTAATCCAGACTGGGAGCCAGGGAGAGGGAAGCTCCATGGGACCAAAACGGAGAGCAGCTAAGGACAGCATTCTTCTTCCATCCCCTGGGGAGAATCATTCTGATGGGTAAGGCACTGCCTAGAGATAGTTGTCGCCAGCGTGTTGGGGCATGTGGCCAGCACATTTCTGCTGCCAAAGGAAGGACAGAATACAAGGTGAGTGGAGGTGGGAGATACTGCTCCCCTTCCCTCAGCTGCCTGGGTGGGCAAAGGAAACGGGATGGGAGGGAGCAGAAGTGGCTCCACATGTGGAGCACTGTCCTCACCAGGGCCTTGAGACTCCTGCCTCCAGACAGCAGCATTCAGAACACAAAAATTCAGAACAAGCCCAATGTGCAGCGGCTCCTGGTCTTCTGCTTGTTTCATGTGTCCTTGCATCACTCTGATGTTTGAGTGTGACTGGACATGGACGGCTCCTTCTCTACATTGCTGCTGGGAAACACTTCCATCAGAATGGACAGGACAGCAAGCACAGCTCTCACCAACACCAGCACAGCTTCTTGTCTCCTCTTCACCCGTATCACAGCTCATCAAGGAGGCAAAAACAAAAAAGGAGCTGTTTCAGGTGGCAATGACGTGATGGAGGCAGGAATGTGACCACAGACACAGGAAGGTCATGCAGCAAGAGCCCTCTTTATTGGGACCTCTTCCCCTTATATAGATCAGAGGCACATGTGGTTAATCCTCACTGGTTGGGCTAATTGCCACCCGGGCTACCAGCCCAAATGGCCTGAGCCTGCTCTCCAAGGAGCCTTACTGGTCCAGTTACACAAGCAAGGTAATTACATAATCAACCACACTTCAGATATAAAGTTGGGATTATTTATAACTGTGGGCCCTCCAGGCCAGCTGTAGGCCACCACAGTTTCACAGCCCAGTGAAGCACAGCCCAGGCTGTGAGACTCTGTGCTGCCGGAGGGCAAGGAGGGCGGGTGTGACGGGAGGGCAGCAGGCATGCTGCAAGTCGGAAAGGCTGGAGGGGCAGTCAGTGCTGCCCACACCTCACACTGTGCTCTCACTGCGAGCTCTCACTGAGTTCTGTCTCGCCAGCGACCTGCTGTGCATCCCCGAGCAGAGTCCAGGTGCAGGATCATGCGTTTGGAGGGAATCAGGGGCAAAAGTGGTGGGATTGCACAACAGCTCAGTGGAGGGTATTCCAGAGGAAGTCTGCAGGCTTTCAAATGGAGCCCTTGGTGCTGGCACAGCCACCTCTATGCTGGTCATCACCATGCTTTTGGAAAAGGACTAGGACTTACTGATAGATTCATTGCATGAGGAGCAACTCAGAAGCACTCAACAGCAAACCAAAAGTCTTCTCTTGGCTTGCAGCTTGTCTAGATTTGAGTCATTCATCTGCACCTGGTCAGTTCTCATCACCCAGGTCCATGAAATCAAAGTGTTCAAACTCCACCTTCTGTTTTCAGCCTGTGATTTTAATTGTCTTCATTTTGTCAGTGTACATATATTTACAAAAGAAGAATTTGTGAATAGTCCTAACACAGTTTTCTTGCTGTTTATAGCACAGATAGGTGTAGGTTGTATCATCACCACAACAAAGGCCTTATTAATAAGGTGATTACAATTTCGGCAAGTACTTGCAGGATGAAATTTTCAATACTTGGACTCAGTCCACAGGCAGAGCTTTGGAAGCTGGAAGTAAAACGATCTTTGAATTGTATCTGCTTCAATGACAGATATCCGCCCAAAACACAGCATGTTGCTGTTTATTCTTGAAGTAACATGAGAATGGATGAGCTGAGTCATCTAAACTGTCTTGTTTCATAAATCTTATAAAGATTTACAAATATGATTAAAAGTGGTGCAATTTTGAAATAAACTGCTTCCCATGCTAAAACAACACATTTATTCCCAGATTTTTCCCTCACACATACACAGGACAGTGAGAGCGACTTAATGGCTTAAAGTAGCTGGGCTTTGGTGATGTGATGTCCTATTAATTTATTTGAAATTGCAAAAGTTATTTGTGTTACCTAACTAGCAGCCATACAGATCCTATGGAGACTCTTTCCCAAAGAAAACAAGCATCCATGCTGTTGGGTTCCCTGTTGTGGGATCTCTTCTTTCCCAGCAGGCTTGTCTGGCACTTGTCAGTCGATGCTGGGTGCTAGAGCCTTGAGGGGAGGGGTTTCTAATGAAGCTGCATCTTGTTCAATCTTTTCCAGCTGGTAAAAGAGTGGAACTCCTGCTACTTTTTGTTATTCATAAGGGTGGATTGCACTCTCCCACTGAACAAATTCTACTGGGAGCCTGGAAGGCACCAGCCAAGTTGTGCTTTTTGCTCACCAGCAACCAGTGGTTGAAGGGAAGAACAAGAGACCATGGCCCTAGAGCAGAGGTCTGCTTCACCTTCCACCTTGGCTGGCATCCTCAAACATTTCTTCTTGCCTAAGACGATGCATCTTGAGTTTTATCCACTTTATCCTGCAAAGTAAATAAATAGAATTACTCTGGCTTTACAGAGAGAGATTGCAGCTTGCCCAAGGCCCCCTTGACAAGAGGGAAGGGAGAGTATGAAGGACTAGGGCTGAGCTTTCAGGCCTCATTCAGGTTATTTGATATCACAGCATTAGCGTTGGCTTCTTCCTGCACTCTGCAAAGAATTGCAGCTATATATATGCATATTTTTTTTTTAGGTGAATTCCAACTGAAATACGTAGGGAAAGTTAACCCACCAAGATTTTAGATGGCCGCCATATTAAATAACAATACTGCCTGCCAGGAAAGGATGTCTGCTGTTATCTGCTGGGTAAGGATTGTGAGAGCTGCATTTCTTTAAGCAGCTGGAAAGCATGGACTTGTAAATTCTATTCTATTTCATTTACGAGTTTATTTACATACCTTCTTAGAATTGCCAGAAACCTTATTGTCATGCATTCCCATGGGGAATTTCACCCACAAAACCCCAAACAAGCAACTATTTGTGATACTAACCCAAAATCTGTGCAGTTTTAATTTCATACATTTCTTGTCCAGCAAGGACATACTCATTAGTGAATACTAATGACTGCCCACCTCTAGCTGTGTTACCATCTATGATGTTAACAAAGTTCTCTGGACACACACCTTGCTCACCTACAGTCAATACCTAACTGGGTTTCTTCACTGCTACACTCAGAGCAAGGAACCTCTCCAAGGAACATGATTGTATGATTGTCTCCAGGTCTTTCCAGTCTCATTCCAGGTCAAGTGCCAGGATTTGTTAAAAGTCAGGGATGGTATCCCACGTGCAGCTCCTCTGGCTTTGTTCACACCAAGAGAATGTACCATCTTTAGAAATTTTCTGCTTCCAATCTTCCATCAGGTGTGCTGTAGGAGGGAATGAAATGAGGTCCAGGGAGGTCCATTTGTATGAAAAACATGAAGAAGGTAAAATCAACCATTAGTTGACTAAAAGGGAAAAAAGTTCAAGGGACTAACATAAATTGCTAAGACACTAAGACACAAACACTAAGACAAAGCTCCTTATTAAATTACATGCCACAACTGCAAAACAGCAAGTGCCCAGCTGCCAATGGGTTTCATGCTAGATAATGTAGAGTTGATAAACTGATCTTAATGCCTAAGTAATTAGCAGTCAATTATTTTAATATGACAACTAAGGCTGAGCAATGACTACTGCTGCAGCACTAACAGCTGAGCAGCTGTATCATTATCTGTGTCTTTGCCTGTGTAATCTTTTTAGTGGGAAATGTCTTTAGTTTTAGTTTGCTGAAATAGTTCTGAAGGGGCAAAGGAGTCAGCAGACATAAAATACCCACAAGCTTACAGAACGTGTGCTTCCATGTATCCGTGGATAAACAATGGCCTCAATTACTTGAGGTAAGTTATGTGCTGCAGTCTTTCGCACTCTGTTCCAGAAACAACAACTGTATCTGTGTCCAAACCCTAGAATATTCCTTTGTAGGAAAAGCAGGAAGAAATAACAGGGAGTTTTTCATCTTACAGCATAGAGCAGCCTGATGTAACAGGTATGCAGAGAGTGCTTTGAAATGATGCTTGCATAATATGAGGCTGGGTTTGCATCTGAGTACAGTCCCATGAAAAACTCTGTTCAGAAAACACAATTTTAGCTGATTATTTAAAAGGTAGCTCCTTAAGACCACATTTCTGTTTTTACATTTTTGTGAAGTAAAGGCAAGTGAAAGATATAGTTTTGAGTTTTGAAAGGATATATTAATTTAATATATTCTGCACTCAAATCATTACTGTTAAAATTTCAGCAGCATCAACATGCAGAAATTCAGGGAATATCATGCAGTAACACACAATGATGTAGTTGCTCTAGGCTACCATTCATGCTGCTGAGTTGTTATCCATGACATTATGAACCATCAGTTTCCAACAGAACATAAATACCTGGTGCTGCAGCAACAAAGGAGCCAAGTGGATTATGTTTCTCTATTCCAATGTTTTTCTTGTTTTCTGGGGATTTGGAGCACAGTTTGTCTTGGTTTAATTTTTATGAGAGTGTTGGGGCTTTTGTCTCACTTGGCACAGTGAGGTATAGCAAGATTTCATTTATGATTGTATACCCTATGTTTTTAGAGAAAATATGGCAGAAATAAAAAAACTATTTTATGATGGACTCCCTTTCTGCATGTACAGCACATAAACTGAGGTTCTCTGAACACCAAGCTCGGAGGCTCGGCTAAAGCCCTGTTTATTCTCTGGCAGCTGCAAAAACTGATGGTTAGAAAATCTGTGATTTCACCTCCTCAGGGCCATGAATTACTTACCTTTGTAGTCATGAGTTTGCATGGCATAAATATAGATGTGGGAGGTGTCAAATTTTCCATATTCATCAAACAGAAGACAGTAGGATTTGGATGAGACTCCACTTAGCTGTGGTAGCTAGGTAGCTGGATAGGTCCAACACAGGAGACTTTTAGAGGTACTAATGCAGGACTATAGGAACTTTGTATCCCTATCCCCTAGTGTTTATCTGGGACAGATGCTTGAACCCTCATTTCTTAAACCAAAATGGTCTACTTCCATTCTGGTCTTGAAAACTACTTTTCCAGTGATACTCATTTGTCCAGACACTGTAATCTTCCCTAGCTCTTGGACTGAAGAATGTATAAAAAGTGGAAGAAAAAGAGGCTCATCTTCCCTTTACAACATTTCATCCACAGAATTGAGATGAATTGAATTGACTCTTATATCTGCTGTGATCTTGTCTCCCATAGTAAACTTCAGAGAATTCCTTGCTCTAAACATGCTCCTTCATTATATAAATACATCTTCAAATATAGATGATAATAACTAGAAGCAATACTAGAATTATTGAGATTCCTGAAGGCAGAAACAGCAGACAGGGAGAGAACTGAGAAAGAAAACCGAGAGATGTTGGAGTGATGCCTGTGAACATTTAGCTGATCTGTAGCTGGGCCATGTATTGGAAAATATGTGGTTTCAGTAATCAGTATTCTACTTGATGAAATGAAACTTTTGCTCTGAAACTAATGTGTGAAATTGTTTCCTTACGTCAAATCCCACTTAGTATGTTAATTAAAAAAAAATAAAAATAGATCTGTTTGCAGTGGTTTTCCTAGGCTCTTCCTGTGATTGCCCTGCATTGCTACCACCAGCAGAGAATCGTTGTGTCTCTGCTGACCTTTTCACTGGAGATTACAGGCATACTTGCAGTAGACACCTGTTTTCTCGTCCAAGACAAGAGGCAGAATGTGGACTTTGAGACATTAAAAAGCTTCATTTCAGTGGGCAGCTCCCAATTGCTGTGATCGTGCTGGAGGTGATCAGTGCTTACGAATAGCAGGGCCAAGCTGTCTGAGATGTGACACCAAAGAGCTGAGGCAACAGAAATGAAAAGCAATACTGGAAATCTGTGCCTAATTAATTTTCATGAAAGCAAGGCTCATTGTAGAGGTATGACATACTCTGCATACTCCTGATAATATTTTTGAATGTGACCTACATTTTCTGTTACGTTCCTGTACCTGGTGATTCCTCTTTATTTTCTGTTATGAATGTGTGCCAGGGAAAATGTTCCTTATCTTTGCAATTCCTATAGCAGCATGATATGTAAAGAGACAGAGACTGGTTTTAAAAAGCCTGAACTCATAGTTAGTCAGTGAGAAACAAATCCTGTCTGGAGTTGCTGTCTCACAGGCTTTTTGACCCATTTGCAATTCACACATAATTTCTGTGAAAGGAAGTCCTACAACAGAGGATGTCTCTGAAAGGTCTCCTGTCCTGGTAATTTGTTGTCTTGATGCCCTGCATGACCAACTGGAAACCATATCCAGTATTTAGTGGTGAGATGGGCTCTTGCTGAGCTTATTGCGAACTGCAGGAATTTGAGGGGGACCTCACTAGGATCACTGAGCCACTTGCTGGTTTGCTATTTGGGTGTTTTTAAGCTTAAAAGCAAAACAAAAGAGGCAGGAATCCCAATGACAAATGTCTCCCTGGAATCAGCAAGTTTTGCAGAGCAATGAGCTTAATTAAAACTAGCAGAATATTTTAGCTGTGTTGTAGCCTTTTTCTCTAATGTGTTACCCTTGCAACCTGCCTCAAACAAAGCCACGTGGTGCATTTTGAAGTCCAATTTGAGCTGGCCTGCAGGCAGTGGTGCATGTTTATCAAATGGGAGTTTGACTCACTTGTGCAAGCCAGAGAAGAGAGAACAGCTATTGCCTCCTGTTGCTGCCCCTGTATGGGGTAATCCATCTTCTAAGAGCAGTGTGATATGTCTCTGCATGGGGTCAGCAGAAACCTACAGGTGCTATCTGACCTCCCCAGCTTGCCCAGACCAGTGAAGGGCCCCACATTTCCCTTGTCCATCACTATGATCTCAAGGAAGGAACTGCTTTGGTCTTCGGGGGGATGAGTATTTCCCTTGTGTGAAACAAATGTTCTGTGTAATGCTGGCTCTGTGATGTTCACACCTCTGAGCACTTTGCTTCAGCAAATGACAGAGCTCTTGGTGTTTCCTGCTGGAAGCCAGGACTTGCCACCATGGATGGGCTATTTTATAAGCAGTGTGCCCAGATGCTTTTCATCCAGGGCTACTGCACAGACTTCGAACTAAATGTGCTCACTGTCATCTTCTCAGAGAGGTACATGGTGTATGACTGGATTTAGACCAACATCATGCCCATTATGATGAGGTATTTACTCCACAAGCAAGCCAATTAAAACATAAAGTATTTACAGCTTCCACCATGCCAGTGCTGAACTTGATACCCATGTTCTTGAGTATCTTAGCAGGCTCAGCATTCCATCCGTTCTTTTTGTTGCCTGTAGCTCGGCACATGCCTCCAAGTTGGGCTGACTCTGGTGATTGACAAAGAGTGTCAGATGTTTTTGACATTAGATGTCACACTGTGAGAGGAGCTGTGCAAAGCTGGTCCTGCTACAGCTGTCTAGCTGTCACTGGGAACGTTGCTGTCAGCTTGCTGGGTCGTGTGCTGTGTCCTAGCATGGGCCTTGGCACTGAGAATCATCCCCTTGCTCTTCAAAGTCCTGTCACCAGATTTGCAGAATGCATGGGTAGAGGCCATTGGTGCTATTATTCAGCTCCCTGGTGAATTAGGGGGTTAATGAGTTTTCTGAGGGCAGACTCTTCCTCACAAGTGGAGGAAGAGAGAGACGGGGATTTATCTCTGTGTCACCTAATCTTAACACTAAATTGAGATATAGAGGTAAAAGGGCTTGGCAGATTATCCCTCTACCATATTTTGCTTTCAGTATGAGTTCTGGGTGTTATTCTGTTGACAAGATCAAAAGAATTATTTGAAATGACTTCTTGCATCTGCCTTTCACTGTCTTCTTCACATGCACTGAGAGGTGAGCGACACCATCACCAAGGGCTGGAAATCCTGCCTGGATAAATGCAGTCCCATGCTTAGCTACTGGCAGAGCCAGCAGTTGCTTTTCCACAGGGAGAGGGATAGCAAACCAGTCAGTGAAATGGTTGTAATTAACCTAATCTCATTAAGCAAAGTGTTAGTAGAACTGGAGATGCTGTTGATTGCTAGCACCTGCCTGATGGCCCTCCCAGGAGACACCTCTGGGCTCTTTAAATCCCTTGGGGAAGGGCAGGTGCCTTTCTGCTGCTTTTTTCCTCTGAGTTAGGTGCAAAGGCATGAGTACTTCCCTATAACCAAAATGTGGAGTATGTTTTGGTGTCCTGGAACCTGCTCTCTGGCAGGCTACTTGGCAGACCTCAAGCCTGTTGTGTGTTTCTGTAGGAATTGCTGTGATTTCAGTGAGTTCACTTCCAAAGAGTGATTTCTTTTGTTGCGTTTGGTCCCCGGATGCAAGTTGTCAGTGAAAAGACTTAATTGTGTGTCTGGAGACTGTTCTCTTGCTCTAAAAAAAAATTGCATGATTGTAAATTTCTGCTGGCTCATCATTAAGGAGCTCATATTTGTGAGATATTGCTGCCCTTGTCCCAGCGTTTTTTCATGCTTTATCTTCCCTATTACACTTGTTTTGTGCCTACGATGAGCAACTGCATAGTAAACTCTGAGGGGGGAAGGTGTGGTCCCTACAAAGACTCTGTATAAAGCCTTGGCTTTTTGCCTCAAAGCCCTAGATTATCTCCCCTAATGATAAAAACGAGGCCAAATATGCATTTTACTTGTGAACGGACAGTGTTTAAATACCAGCTTGTTAGCAATCTGTGATGAATATATGGCAGGCTAGATTGGAAAAGGAACAGTGTTGTGTGATGGCTTTTCCTGGCAGGAGGTGGGAGTCCTGCCTGCCTCCTTTAGTCGTTGTGGCTGTCTTCCTGTGCCCTCACCTGAGTTAGCAAGGAGGGAGTTTGTCCTGGGAACAGCATTACTGCTCTCTGGATTAAAAAGTGATTAAGTTTCTATTTCTCCAAAGTCCTATACCCTATACAGCTTTCCCATTTGATTTGGCTAGTAAGGTGTTTACATGTGCATTATTTTGGCTGGCAGGTACCTGGTTTGAATTGTTGTTTATACCACAAAGGCTTGTCAGTTTAGTTTTTTCCTAGCAAGCCCTCCCCCAGTAGACAAAGCTTATAATGATATGATATTTATTTTGTTGAAAAAATTTCAAAACACTGCTGTTGAAATAAATGTTGCCTTTGAGTAATTTTTTTCCCCTCCTGCTTTTCGATATATGTGCATGCCTATCTTCAAATAGAGATCTGACCTTGGAGTTTCAAACCTGATACATGTCTGTGCAGCTAATAGAGCACACTTTTCTTCCACTGGGCAGGTATCTGTAAGATAAGTTTTATGACAGTGTTTGAGCATCAGGTATTAAACCCTTTGCTCTGAGTGTTAGTGAGCTGCTGCTGCTAAGCTGGCCAGCAGATGTGAGTCAAACCTGGAAGCATCTCTGTGGGGTACAGGACCTGGACTGCAAAATTCCACTTCTGTTCCTGCCTGGGAGAAGCTGCTCCAGCTGCTTCCTCCAGGTGATACTGAAATGGGTCTGCAACAAGCAGAGATGAGGAAGAGAAGGCAGACCCTGGCACCAGGGGTGGTTTCACAGCAGTTATTTGGTCTTGTGAAATCTTTTAGGGGGCCACTGGGGTTTTGTATCTTGAGTTAAGGGGCCTGCCATAAAAAAAAAAGAACCGCTTTGTAATGTGGGTGGAGGGCACAAGTAAAATCTCCTGCTTGGGTTTATTCTGCATGGCAAACCTAGTCTTATTTCTCTTTTATCCACTCTGATCCCTGCCAGCTAGTCAGGAAGCTACCTGCTGCTGCTTCTAGTCAGCTCACGCTGGGATGATTGTAGGCTTAGCAGGATGCACATTAAGTGGCACTAAAAATAAATAGAAAATTGGATTTTCTGGCTCTCTTTTTGATTTTCCTCTTTTGAATGAAAGAAATTGTTAAGCTCTCAGGATTGTTAAAACAGAAGCAAAACTAAGAAGCCCCTGCACTGCAAACACCTTCGGAAAGCAGGGCTACATGAGGAGGAGCTGCCATCCCTGGTGGGTGCTGCAGTACAGGCATCTCCCAGATGAGCCATTACACTCCCACAAGGAGCTCCACAAAGTGCTGCCTCTTCCCTGTGCAGACCCCACGAAGCTGCTCTTGCAAGTGCATTCAGAGATAACATCTTTCCACTGAGGCTTCCCAAAGCCTAGGGTGGGTAAACACAGGCTTCAATTTTGAATGACCCAGTGGAAGGAGACAAATGAGACCATCCTGAGTCCCTCTTTTCTTCCTCCAAAATGTTGTAGCAGTATAGCAGTTGTGCCAGACTACATGTTGACAGTCTTTAATGTAATTTGTCTGTACTAAAGTTAATGCTGCACTTCATGTACTATATTTATATCCATCTATTCCCTTTCATGTCAGATAAGTTCTAGTGTGTGGGATGCATAATGAGACTGAAAAATAATTTTTAACTCTGGAGTTCTACAGCTTCCTACAGGTAGAGAAGGTTGAGGTTATTTTCCTATTAGATGGCTATGGTGTGCTTTACTTATTTTTTTCCCTGACTCTATTACATTGTGCTATTATAAAAGCATAATGTGGAAGTTGCAAGAACCTTGGTTGTGAGATTTTTATGCAGTGCAGCAATGCATAACTTAGAATATTGTGAGGGTGTGCTGGTTTTGCTGCCTGGAACTTTGCTTAAGAAGTGGCTTGGGATACCCTCCAGCTGTGAAGGGGTTTACCCCTAGGCTATAGCACTCTAACTTAACTGCTGTGGCCCTCTTACTAAAAGGAGGCTCCTACTAAACCTACCGTGAGTCCTGGAGTCCTGCTGTGGTTACAGTCCAGGAGACATTTCTGTCCATCCTTGGGAGGTAGCTGGATGAAGTTTCTCTTCT
The DNA here is from genome assembly GCA_013400855.1 of Buphagus erythrorhynchus. Lineage (NCBI taxonomy): Eukaryota > Metazoa > Chordata > Aves > Passeriformes > Sturnidae > Buphagus > Buphagus erythrorhynchus. Next base: position 89,372 of record VZTT01021012.1, read on the forward strand.
CTGGTGGGTGAATTATACTGTGGAGATGCCTCTTCAAGCATTCCTTTTCCTGCCTGTATAGAGAAGCTTGTAAGATTCATCATTTTCCTTGCTGCTCCTATGAAAAGTGTTTGTCACCTTCTCTTTTTAGAGGGTGAGACAAATGCTAAAAACCTCTAAAATTTTATTTTTATATGTATTCATGTTGTTTCAGAGATGTTTCTTCAGGTTGATGCTGTATAAGGTAAAGGGCAGCAGGGGCAGTGAAGAGGAGAATCAAGATTAACAGGTTCATATCCATAGATCTGCTCTCAAGCAGACAAGGACCAGATTTGAGTCATTGCCTGGCTTTAATTTCTCCAGACCAAGCTCTACTTTAATGTCCCCCTGACCCTAAAGCCAAACCCCTTCTCATTTGCCTGCCTTGGTAAGTACTGAGAACAGATGCTCAGCTGCTGTAAATAATCTCAGCTCTGACGTCAGGGCTGTTCCAACAATTGACATCAGCTGAGGACGTGTCTAAGGCTAAGTATAACCCACAGGTATTACAGGATGATTTACAGAGGCTCTTAGTGTAAACCATATGTTTTATAGCTGCTGAGAAGGAGAGGAAAGTGTCTGATAACAAGCAAAGGCATATTTAGTAGCATTTTTATATGGTTAAAATTATCCAGTTAGGGGTTTTTAGGAAATACATTTGCTGTGATACACAGCACCATGTAGTTCAAGCACACAGCACCCCAGGCATTCAATTTATCACAATCTATCGTGTTAATGTGGCTAATTTGACACTGTTTCCTGCAAAATGCTGTCAGACAGTTCTATGACATGCTAGCCTGTGGGAAGAACCCTAAAGAAAAGCAGACCTCAGTGCTATGGATTTGAGGGAAGAACAGATCTCAGTAGTTCATAGAATCATAGAATATGCTGAGTTGAAAGGGACCCACAAGGATCATCAAAGTTCAAGTCCTGACCCTTTACATGATGGCCTCAAGTCACACAATGTGCCCAAGAGTATTGTCCAAAATTTTCTCGAACTCTGTCAGGCTTGGTGCTGTGACCACTGCCCTGGGGAGTCTGTTCCAGTGCTCAGCTACCCTCTGGATGAAGAACCTTTTCCTGATATCCAACCTAAACCTCCCCTGGCATAGCTTCATGCCATTCCCTCAGGTCCTCTCACTGACCACCAGAGAGAAGAGTATTAATTATATTTACTATGCTATAATATGATATAAATAATGTATACAATATGACATTATTATTTTATTAAATCATTAGTATTTCCATAATTCACCTAATTTTTGAAAACAGCTGCAGTGAAATATTGTTCCTCCCATGGTGTGAGTAAATGACAGCTAATGACAGCTTTCAACTAAACATGCCTCTGAAGGAGGGGTGGTTCTCAGAAGTCTTGCTGTGGAAGAGCTAGATAACGCACTGAAATGTGAGAGGCAGCAAGGACAGATGGGGTATATCTCCTGGAGAGAAAGGATTCTGCTTAAAGGTTTGAAGCCTCTCTCTGGGCAGCTCCTTGCTGAGCAGAAACAGGCAACTGAAGCAATGCTGTCGAATCTCTTGCAGCCCCCAGCAGCAATTTCAGTGTTTCCCAGTACTTGAGAACTGATCTGGAGGCTGTGTTAGTGCAGAGCTGCTAGGAAGTGAGAGAAAGCCCTGCCTGCCCAAACTGCTAATCCTGAAAGTGCACCAGGCTGACCTTGGCATTTGATGCAGGGTTTCTGCATCCTCTGGAGCTGCAATTCCTCATAGTTTGTGTAAGAGAGAGTGGTAACCCAGCCTGGACTGTGGAGGGGTAGATCTGGAAAAGAGAAAATGAGCAAATAGAGAGGTGTCATCAGAATGAGTGACATTCCTGTGGTCCAGCAGCCACAAGTCAAGGTATAGATGCTTGTCAAGAAGGAATGTCATTGCCAGCACAGTGAGGGCTGCATGTCCTGGTCTCCCTGTGAACTGGAGATGCTTTTGTCATTATGTAGCCCCTGACAACATATTGTGACAGTACAGAAGTGAAAGGGAATGTGTAGTTAGACTTTACCTTCATAAGTCTCAGTTGTTGATCTATATAAGCTAAACATTCAAGGACAGAAAAGTACATAAGGAGAAAAAGCCTTTTTAATTACACTGCTTGAGCTTGGATATCTTCATTGTTAAACATTTGCAAAGACAGCTGAGGAGACAAAGGGGATTATTTAGTCTGTTATTAACTAGCTGCTGAACATTTTCTAATTGATACTGTATTGTCTCTTTCATTAATAAACATTACCAGCGTTTATGCAAAATTAGCACTTGTAAGTACTATCTATTTAAATGGACTCCTAAGTACAGATTAATGCCAATTTCCTTTTGTAAGTTTAAGTAGTAAACTTGGAATGTCTTACAGCCACTGACTTCTGGCAAAAAATTGATGCCACCTTGCTTCTCTTGGATGATCTCTCCACAATGAAATCCAATATATAAGCATGTCCATTTGGTATATTAAAACATAAATGGTTTTACAGTGACATTGAAAACTTCTGACAAAACCCAGGGTTTTAACATCCAGATCTGTAGTTAGATGGCTGCCTTTGAGACAAAATTTGTGGGACCTTTTATATCTTAAGTTTCCATTGTGAATATGCACAAAGCTCCATCAGTAACTAAGTTGAAAAAAATCTACTTTTTCATTATAAAAGAGCTGAGTGTGGGCTATAAGCAGAAAAGTGAATGGAGCCAGGGATAGATACTGAAGCAGTGATACTGGAGGCACAGATCCCTGTAAGAAATCCCTCTCTGCACTGGATGTAAGTGCAGAAGCTGTGCAATGTCCTGGTTTTATATTGCCTGCAATAATGGAGCAAACAAAATTTATCATAAACAGCAGGTGCCTTGTACCTGGCAATTTCACCTCGGCTTGCTCACAATTTACCTCATCAAAACCACAGGTCTGCTGATGCATTCCTGCTTTTTTTTTTTTTTGGGGGTCAGGCTAAAGGATCCAGAGACCACTGCCTGGTTTTAGGGCAGTTTCTGTCCCTGCTTCTGGTGATGCTGGCAAGGAAAGCAGAACAAGAACTTGGAACACAGCAGAATTACTCTGTGATTAGCATTAGACTGAGTTAGTTGGCTGGGAGTCCATTTATAGATCTGGATTGGGGGGCAACGACAAGGAAATCAGAGCGTGCCTTCTGGGATGTATTTTCAGCCTGTAAACTAATGGGTTTGTTTACATAGTTGAATTACAAGGTTCCCAGGTAAGCATCTTCTGGGACAGATGAGTGCAATTTGAAGTATGTAGACATAGTAGAAAGGTTGCATGACATTGTGTTTGAAAAGCAAAACCCAACACCCAAATCCACCCACACAAATTCCAGATGTTTGTCATAATTCTAGGTATTTTGTTAAAAAGCGTTGTGGCAGTTTCAGTTTGAAACTGGGTGGAAACACCAATTTAATGTAATGGTTTTAGTTCACCAATTTGAGATTTCCCAGCCAACGCACCCATTTATGTGGTGGGTTTAATGCTGGCCAAATTGCCAGTGCGCCCACTAGAATTATTTACTCATTCCTGCTGTGAGATAGGATTAGGAGAAAGGCAAAGCAGGCTCAAACTTTAAAGGGTATAAAGAAGAACTTTATTAACAGAAACTAAAAGGAAAAATAGTAAGAATCAAAATAAAACCTTCAGAACATTTCTCCTCTCCCACACCCTCTTTTCTTTCACACTGACAATGTACAGAAACAAATCAGTCAGTTTGCTATCTCTAAAATAATCTTTTTTCCGTTCGCTTAGGGAGAGGAGTCTCTCTCATCGTGCTATGGAGACTTCTCCACAAGAAAACAGTTCTCTCGTGGCTTCAGTGTCACAGCGAATCAGCTGCCCAGGAGAATGGAAATCTGATTACTGTGTAAAAGTTCCACCCCTCATCTTACAGCTTTCCTCACAGTTTTCGAGGGCCATGTCANTCCACCCCTCATCTTACAGCTTTCCTCACAGTTTTCGAGGGCCATGTCAACTTATGGGGTACTATTTAAGGATGAACTGTTCAAAAGCAGAGGTTCTCTTCACGATCTCTGAGATCATCTCTGGGAA
>VZTT01021014.1:9484-38694 GCA_013400855.1 Buphagus erythrorhynchus
AAGAGAAGGCTCCAGGGAGACCTTAGAGCATCTTCCAGTAAAGGGGAACCACAAGAAAGCTGGAAAGGGACTGTTTACAAGGGCATGTAATAATAGGACAAGGAAGAATGGCTTTAAATTGAAAGAGGGCAGATTTAGATTAGATATAAGGAAGAAATTCTTTACTGTGAGTTTGGCGAGATGCTGGAACAAGTTTCCTAGAGAAACTAGCTCCACCCCTCAAAGAGTGTTCAAGGGCATGTTGGATGGAGCCCTGAGTAACCTGGTCTAGTGCAAGGTGTCCCTGCCCATGGAAGGGGGTTGGTACTAGATGATCTTTAAGGTTGCTTCCTACCCAGCCCATTTCATGATTCTATGATAAGATGTAACTTATTGTAGCCACTGTTCCCACACCAATCACTGACCTTCATTGGTGTGGATAATTCAGATCTTTCAATGCAAAGCAGTTCTGTAGCCTGTTGACATATTTGGATTTTTCTGATTTCCAGTTGCCAATAGTTTCCTTTTTTTAAAATGAAGTGTCCTGAATGTAGATCACTACTATAGCATCATTATATCCTTTAAAATATCATTCTCATTCAAGTCAGGCTAGATATTTGCATTGGGAATGCTGACTGCTGCAAGACTATCGAGGTGCACTGGGGGAAAGGCTTTTTAATCTTCATCTATATCTTATGTTCTTTTTCTAAGTATCCTCTGCAGATTGCTGTCAAAGATGGCACTAGATTCAAGAGGCCTTTGGTGTGGTTTGGTACACTTCTACTTTCCTTGTTAGGTAGGTGTCTGTGATGTCCTCTATGTCAAATCATGAATTTGATTTGATTTGTTTTAAAATCCTTAAGTTTGCGAAGAAAACTACTGCTCTCTTCTTTATAACGTGACTCAATTAAATTTGTCTGTGTCGTGGTGAATTTGCATTTTGGATAGATTTGTCTTTTTGATGCTTTTTTCTGTTTCTAGGTAGTTTTATACCTTCTTGTCTATTCCAACTAATCCTGAAGAGATTGCCCATACTCTATGAACCCCATTTATAGTATTGCACAGAGTCAACTCCCCCCTTTTTTCACTTGTTTTGCAGCTCACCATTCATCTCTGGAATTTTATTTCTTCACTTGTTTGTAGGCCTGAAAAAGCTGCCAAGAAGATAATTTAGAATTTCCTTCTCTTCAGTTCCTTCCCAAATCCTTTAAATCTTCTGTAATTGGTTCCAGTGTATGCCAACTTCATCTGAGAGATGACAGATGACTTTCTTCAGTTCTCTATTCATTCTTTGTGTTTGATTTCCTATTTTTGGTCTATGGAGACTTAATTTCTTTTATTGTCCCCATTTCTTTCCAGCTTTCACTTCCTGATTTCAATAAGACTCCTCAGACTGCATTTTTGACAACCATAGGGCCACTAAAAAGGGTTTTACAAAAGGTATTAAAACTTTTGAAACCCTCAAGGCAGATGGGTGTCTCTTGAAACTTTGTGATTTATTCTGCAGAAGAAGAAGAAGAATAAGCAAGCTCCTGAAGTGGAAGCAGGGGTTAGTCACTGTAAGAGAAACCTAAATGTGAACAATTCTTTTAATGAGGAAAGGATATTTAATGTATGTCTTCATTGCTTGAGATAACAACTTTCTTTTTACTTCTGAGCAGAGCACATAGGTTTTATTAGCTGTGACTGAGAATGAGTTCATTTTCTGGGCAGTTTCTGTGAGAAAGAAAGTGAAATCATTTTGTATCTTTTATTTTATTTATGCATTAGATCTATGAGTTTACTTAATTTCAGGTGTAGCAGCATGAGAAGAGAAAGCACTCAAACATCTCATAATCTGTAATGGTAATCCCAATTCATTAATATGCAAAGCAAGAGACATAATTTTCAGAGCAACTTGATAAACTGATTACAAGCTGGTACTTCCAGTAGGAATAGATAAGAGAAAAATATTTTTGGTTTCTGATGAAAGCATGTGTCCAGTACTGTCTGAATTTGATACTTATCAGAAACAAAGGAAAAATCATTGATTGTAGAACTTGCCAATAATTAATTAGACCAACAAACCACATACATTAAGCTTCTCTCAGTTCAGAGGAAGTTGTTTCTTTCTGGCTCATGCTGTCAGTGACAAGGGTTGCTTGAGACTTCACGGAGTAATAGAGATAACATCTCTTAACCCAGCAATGATCAGTTTATATGCTGAAACTTGTTATTGATTTCACTTTTAAGTTAAAGGTAATGACAAAATGAGTCATAAAATTATCCAGCTTTCAAAAATATGTATGTCTGTCCAGCTGCAGTAGCAACAAGGGGCAACAGATCTTCTATTGTCATAGATCCACAACTGAGTCTGAGCTGTGACAGTTTGCACAAGTCCATATGCTGGATCCCTATGGTAGATTTTCCTCCTTGCTTGTCTCATTGTTTCCTTGCACCTGTGTAGTCGACCAGTGCATAGCAGATGTTGCCTTCAGCAAAGAAGCAATCTTTTCAACAGTCATTGAAAACAACTTCATAAATATTTCCTAAAGCAGTCTTGGGCTTGGATTTCTGCAGGATGGGAACCTTAGAAGGCATTCATCCCTACTGTAGTCCCTCCATACCCCCTCTTCTTTAGTAGTATGGTACAGAGGGAAACCTATCTCTTATCACAGTATTTATATTGTATAAATAAGTCATTAAGCCCAAAGCCAGCCCTCAGTTACAGTGGATTCACTGTCTGAGATGAAATGTCAGTTGTGCTTGGATCCTTTATGTCTTCTCAGCTCCATAATAGTTTTAATCTGCTGATCCATGTTCGAATGCAACAATCCTCTGTATTTTCAACATAATTGTCATGATCAGCTGAAAGAAATTTGCAAAGCTTTTCCAGTGGTTTTCAGCCAAGAGTTGTTGACAATTACACCTTCATGACTTGTTAACGTCAATTGTTTAGCAAAGATAAAATCACTGTCTAGATTGTTATATGTAAGTTCTTCAAAAGGATTGAGATAGATCTCAGGAGTTCAATGAATATTTGGGATATAGCATGGTTTTGTTCATTGTAAAAACTGATATTGCAAACACAGCAGAATCAGAATGAATCAGACTACATTGCTACCTTGTGCCTTTCATCCTTCTGTTATGTATAGGAGAAATGGGTGACAAAGGACAGAAAGGCACCATAGGACGGCATGGAAAAATTGGTCCTATTGGTTCAAAAGGTATGTTTAATTCAATTGTTTCTCCATTTGTGTTTCAGGCGAAAAATGTGTGATCATTTATGTTTGAGAAAAGTTTAGGGGCTTGAAAAATGGCTGACAAGTCTCACAGTTTACCTTAGTATGAATTTTCTCACACTGTAGTCAGCGAGATCTCTCAACCAGTTACCTTTTGCTGTGACAGCAGTATATTTATTCTTAAAGCACTGTGAGTATCCTGATTTGAGGGTAAATAAAGAACTTTGCACTATCACACAAGTGTGGTCAGTTAAAGCAGTGGGAAGATGTGCTGTACTTTTGCAGACTTTGAAGAGCCAGGAGATGTGTTTTCTTATTTTGATTATTCCATAGGCTTCCTATGTGACTTTGGTTAGGTCATTTGGAGCAGTGCTTACCTAATCATCTAGATTATGATTCGAAATTTAGGTATATCCAGCCCTTAGCCTTCTATAGCATCTCAATTTACTGGTTCTGTGAAGTTTATGAATGTCAAGAGGTGGATATTGGTACATATTATTTGGGTTCAAGTTTCATAGCTTTGGCTGGCCTTTGTTGTGGAATGACTAGGACAGAAAAATCTTTATTTTTGCTTGGGCATATTTCTAGTTTCCACATTTGAATTTTATTAGAGAAAAAAATAGATGTGCTAAATGAACTATTGACAGAAAAGGCTGCATTAACATTATGTTGTTTTTCATGTCTTCAGGTGAAAAAGGAGATAATGGTGATATAGGACCACCAGGTCCTAATGGTGATCCAGGTAATCCATAACACCACTTGTTTATGTGAAAGACTTTTCATCATTAAAAATGCATCTGTTTACATAGTGGGGGATATAATGGATGATTTTTTTCATAGGTACTGTAATATTTCACTGTGATATTTTCAAATGACTTAAAATCATTGAAGTTGCAGCAGTTGCTGGACTTGTATTGTATGTGCTAAAACAGTATCTCATACTTTGTCAGAGGAGTAATCTCTCCAGAAGTCTAGTGGGAAGTGAAGTCAGACTGTCTGTATCATTCATCACCGGGGCAAAGGGATATCTCTGCATATCTCACTTCGTCTTCCAGTCGACTCAAAGGAGCAGGTTGGATGCTCCTGCCCCTTCATGGATTATGGTTATAGGAGCAGGAGATTGTCAAGAACGCAGATCACAGAATGGGTGAGGTTGGAAAGGACCACATTGGGTCACCTGGTCCAACCTCTGCTCAAGCAGGGTAATGCCAGACCACACAGCTCAGGATTGTGTCCAGACAGTTCTAGATTATCTCCAGTGAGGGAGGCTCCACAGCCTCTCTGGGCAATCTATTCCAGTGCTCAGTCACCCACAAAGTAAAGAAGTTCTTCCTTATGTTCAGGAGGAGCTTCCTGTGCATCAGTTTCTGCCCATTGCCTCCTGTCCTATTGCTGGGCACCACCAAGCAGAGCCTGGCTTGGTCTTCTTGTCAGCCCCTCCTCAGATTCTTATATGGAGGTATATGGATCTTCCAGAGGTATGCAGATGTTCTAGAGAAACAGCCTAGCATAAGAAGTTCAAGCCTTGCAAGAGTGGCAGGTTTGGATTTGTCTGAATTCATCCCTTCCTGGCAGAGTGCATTGGAGGTGCACAGATTAGATTTCTCATGAGAACATTATTTGTCACTCTGATTCCTGAGCCAGCGTGCCATGCACCTGGCCAGCATGCACAGTTTTGCAGGGCAAGTACCCTGTGCTTAGACTGACTTACACAACTGAGCTGAGTAATTGGGTAGTCCAATGCATATTTTAATAATTACATACAGAACTGCAAACTGTAATAAATGCAGATGGTAATTGATCCTCGTTTTGAGATTTGTGGTCAGAGATGTGACAATTATCCTTTTAGTACTCACATTCAGATTATCTTTGTCAAACTGATACCAATTTGGGTTAATAGATGATTTTCTATTGTCTAATTTTATTGTCAGAAGTATTGTAAATTCTGTACTTTCAAAAACACAGAACTGCATTTTGCAGGTAATTACGTGCATTATGTGGTTGGAATTTTGGATCTGCTGTGATATCTTCCTTGGGAAAAACTTGCAAGCAATGTTTTTTGTTGTGAAAGAAGCCTTTGAGAAAACTAAATAACATAATTTTACTGAAAATGGGAATTTTTGGAAAATGTGTTTAGTTAAAAAATATTGTGGGTGTTTTGCAGAGAATATCTGTCTGTGTTTAGGTTAGTGCTAATTATTCAGAGCTGGAGATTCTTAGGAAATGAACTGAGTTGCTCTGCACAGGCCCAGACACCTCTGAGAACCATATAATGGTGCAGGGTAGCAAAGGCTCTAATTTTCTGTCTGTTACTTGCAAGACAGCTTTCTCCAAGGCTGCCACGCTGGGCCTTTTCATAAAATTGTTGAGATAATTGTTGAAATTAGGTAGCTTTTTGATTCGGGTTTATCTATATCATTTCACAGGCATCCCTTGTGAGTGCAGTCAGCTAAGGAAGGCTATTGGTGAAATGGATATTCAAGTAGCCCAGCTGACGACAGAGCTAAAATTCATTAAAAATGGTAGGTTAATTTTACATACATTTTCCTTTCTTTTTGCCTCATTTTGTCGGTGTAATCGCTCGCAAAGAGCGTCACCGTTCCACCTGTGATCTGTGAAGCCATTTTGGGGTGTGCAGTGAGTTGGTTTATAGAAATGCGAGTGCTCACTTTTCAGCACTGCCCTCCCCCGCAGCTGTCGCCGGCGTGCGTGAGACGGACAATAAGATCTATCTGCTGGTCAAGGAGGAGAAGAGGTACAAGGAAGCCCAGCTGTACTGCCACGGGAGAGGAGGGACGCTGAGCATGCCCAAGGACGAGACTGCCAACAACCTGATTGCCTCGTACATCAACCAAGCTGGGCTCACCCGGGTCTTCATTGGGATTAACGACCTGGAGAAGGAGGGGAATTTCGTCTACTCCGACCGGTCGCCCATGCAGACCTTCAACAAATGGCGCAGCGGGGAGCCCAACAACGCCTACGACGAGGAGGACTGCGTGGAGATGGTGGCGTCCGGGGGCTGGAACGATGTGGCGTGTCACATCACCATGTATTTTGTGTGCGAATTTGACAAAGAAAATGTCTAAGCTGCTCTGCTCTTTCTTTATTCTAAGAAAAATGTTGAAGACGATTGTACAAGTTATAGAATACAAGTGAAATTTTGCAAGTATGCAGCATCAGAGTTGTACAGCTGTAAATACAGTTTAGGTATTTCGAATATCAGAATTTACCCTTCAGAAGGGAAGAGCAGTAATAAGGCATAGCTTGGTTGGCTTTTTTTTTTATGTAGGAAAATTTGCCTATTTAGATAAAAATGTGCTTTTGGGCTAAATTTTGCCCTTACAACAGTTAACAAATGTGATTATGTGACTCTAAAGGAAGCCAGAATTTTGCCTCTAGTTGTTAGAATGGTTAGAATTAGATTCCTGATAATCTTTTATCTTAGTAAAATTTGTAGTTATAAATGCTAATTACTGGTAGTGCTACAGGGATATTTTGGCAACAAGACAAATATTTTGTATACTCCAGTTAATAAGTACAAATATTGCTGTAAGTTTTTTGAAGGTTATAATTTTTTTTTTAAACTGGCCAAATCAAACCAAAAAGTCATGATTCCTACCAATTTTTGTAATGTTTCTTTATTAAATGGTTCACAGATGTATGACCAAAAAGCATTTAAGTAAACTGAATTTTAGTGCTGAGGGAGGACAAAGTCTAGTGAAAGGTGTCCTTGCCTGTGGCAGGGAGGTGGAACTAAGTAGTCTTTAAAGTCTCTTCCAACTCAAACTATTCTATGATTCCATGATCCTATGCTATGAAAATTCTTATAATTTAGTACTTAAAGAGTGTTTCCATCCAGATGGTGTTTTGGGGTTGGCTAAACGTAAAAGTAACAATTCGATTTTCTGCATTCCTTAGTTGAAAAGGATTCAGTGCATGAAGTATTTCAGACCCTAAATGATTCCCTGAAGTAAACGTTTCACATTTTTTTAAGATAATCTTGGTGCATCTTGTTACAAAGCAAGCAAATACCAGCCCTCCACAATGTAAGGCAGTCTTCATATATATGCAATTAAGCTCATGAAAACACATTAGCTATCAGTTCCTTTTAGTAAGAAAACAGCTTACACGTTTACATAGACTGTTAAAATAATCCCCTGAAAAGCAGAAAAATTTCTACTATTTTCCTGATTATGTATATAGCAGTAATAAATAACTTTGCACAAATAATTTATGTACCAAATTTACAATTGCATGTGATGGAAAATGTGATGTATATTAAAAAAAAAAAAAACAAAAAAAACCAAAAAAAACCCCAAAAAACAAGAAAAGAAAAAAAAAAACAAAACAAAACAAAAAGAAAACCACCAAAAAAACCCCAAAAAAACCCAAACCAGCATACTTTCACAAAAGAAATGATGAATTACTTTAAATCTTCCCAGGAGCCAGTTGCATGCCACCTCATCTCACTGTTAGGCATAGAAAAATCTACAAAATCTCTGTGTTTCTTTAGGAGTACCTTGCACAGTGTTTTAAGATGATTTTTAAGGATAAATGATCCTTGCATAACATTCTGATCAAAATGCATATCTGATCATTATGGCAGATTGGTGTATAGGATATCCACAGTGGATATGGCATGTGGTCCCAGAGATTTCCTTAATCAAGGAAACCCACTCGTATCAACTCTGCTGTGCTGTGGCATGTAAACAATCAATGACCATACAATACTGTTCATATCCACAGATGCTGACATTATTTGATTTATATACCTAAGAGAACTTTTGCTTGCTATATTTACTCTGTAAATCTCAATCCTTTCTATATATATATATGTGTTTGCTGTTAATTTTGAAGATCACTAGCAGTACTGCAGTACTATAGTATTCTATAGTATTTCATTATCAGCCCAGCTCCAGAGCAATCACTCAAAATTCATGGGTCCTTTGATTGCTTTATTTTCTTTTAATAAAGATAGGTATGATACCTGTGTGTTAGTCATTCTTCCAACTGCATATTGAAATCTATTAAATAATGTGAATCTCTTTCTACGCTAATATTCAAAGACTCTATGGAATTTTCAGGGAGCTAACAATTCCATTAGAGCAATTTGTTTAGGGTAGTGCCTTTTGAATATCATGATTGTTTCCTGCCTGCTATAGAAATCCTCAGAAACCCTTTAAATTTTGAACATACTTTTGTCAAATCATTGTTGCTATATTAAAACAGTCCAAACCTGAGATACAGATACTTGAAGCTCCCTCATTATGTGTGCTGAAGTTGCAGTTTTTCTCCTAGGTTTTGAAAGTTTCTGTTGTATTGTTCAGTTTCCTCAGAAAGATGAAAAGAGGCCTTTTAGGGAGAGGGGAAGCTTTTTGAGATGCCAAATGCTCCTATTTTCACTGAAGTCACACCACGTTTTAAAGATTGCCTCGATATGTGGAACATTTAAACAGCCTCAACTTCTATTATAATTTAGGATAAAAAGTAAAAACAATGGAAAAAACATTTATTTTTCCTAGTTTTCATGTTCTTCAGAATATTTTTTTTTTTGCAATGCTTGATATGTGAGGTCCAAACTAAATTAGTTTCGTTGTCAGATACCTGTACACTGGCTGCAGCAGCCCTTTCACCGTTTGGGCAAAGGGAGCAAGGCTAGTGTGTAAGGTCTCTAGCTGCCCTGCAAGGGGCAACAACAGCACATCTGATATTTACCCCTTTGAGGAACTGGGTGAGAAATTATGGAGGCATTGGAAATGAATGAACCCTTCATAATTTCTTTCACCCTCTAGTTGCTGATGCCTGTAGGTAGACCCTTGCTGGAGGCAGAAATCAATGTTGCATGTAGTGCTCAGCCTGCATGAAGCCTGCTGACATGCTTGGTAAGGTTTCCATTACTCTCCTTGGAATTTGGAACTATTGTTTTTTTTTTAAAATGAAATGAGTGATAAGTTAATTTTACTTGGGATGTTTTCCATGTACAACTAAACCTGCAGTTGTAATATAATTGCTCGTTTTGTGCAGCTCTGCAGAAGCCTTTGGAACATGTCTGTCTGGCAAGCACAGGTGTTTCTCAGACTATTCTTATATGCTCTATTTTTGATGGATAATTTTTCCTCATGAATATATCCCCATAGTCCTTATTTATTTTATCCTTGAATAAAGGGCATTCTGTGGCATTTTAGAAAGGCAACAATAGCAGGGGTTTTTTTAATGTAGTCACCCATTAATTTTTTTTAATGCAGTCACACCATTCATGTTTTTGAATGACTTCTTCCCATAAAATGTGGATTTCATTCAACTGTACTCTGCACCTTTAGCTGCTAAGGCTGCATGTTGTGGTATTGATGTCAGGGCTGAGTCCAAGGGGAGCTCCACTGCCTGTGAGAACTCTGACTGTGGACATCTTGGGAGGGCACTGGATCATGTCTGATCCTGATCACCATCCAGATTTGCCACTCCACAACCTCACTGCTTGGTGGGAAGTGCTGCTCCCACTTGCCTTGTTATTCTCCTCAGCTCCTGGCTCACCATCCCTCATGAACCAGCTGCTCCTCACTGTGCTCTGACAGCTGACATGATTATCCCTGGAAATATGGGTTTGTTACAGGTTTGTTAGCAGCAGAACTTCTCCCTGACTGTGAGTTTTAAACATCCTTATATCACAGAGAAGAACTGTAAAAAAATTAATATTCATATGTGGGATATAGAGCATCCTTATTCATGCAAGTAAAATGGAGTGCTTCATTTTTCATGAGCTCAGGAAATGCCAGTTCAAATATGCTTTGCAAAATAGCAGCTGGTTGGACCTTTTTTGTTACAGTTCTTGATGAAAAGCGAAAGATGATATTAAAATAATTTTAATTGTTAAATATGATGAAGGTTCACATCAGAGGAAGGCTTTTGAGGTAGGCATTTTTAAAGATGTTTACTTTTAGAATTTTTCAGAATTTAATTTCCAAGTTCTAAAGCTTTATTTTGACCCATAAAGGGATTTGATTTTTATAATATTGTTCATATGCTTCACACCATGTCAGTAACAGTGATCTGTATAATGTTTGAAATATTTTACTTTATTCTTTAGGTCTTGATTTCCAATGGGAACAAGTTATCTTTTTGAGACTTCTGTTTGCCATGTTGAAAGACTGTGACAATGTAATTGTTTTTTCCTCCTGAGCCTGCTATGACAATTTACATGCTTTGAGTACAAAACAATAGATAGCTCAACCTACATTACATAGAAGATATTCTTACTGGTTATGAAAATTTTTCATTTAAGTATTATCCCATATAACTAGTAGTTTATGCACTATTCCAAATGTCCAAACCAATCATTATATAAGATAGATATGAGCCTTTTGAAACCTGAAAATCTTACAAATCTACTTTCATCCTGAATTAAAACAAAAATTTGTCAAAGTAACCAAATTTACAGTAAAGCAGGAATTCAAGGTTTCCCGTAGGTCTATATCCAGATCTAGTTTTTGTGGGAAACTCAGTGATTTGTGATGGTCATGGCTGAATCAAATCCTTGAGTAGAGAATTAGTGAACAATGCAGTGATATGTGACTTTACCCTTTGCACTTTCTGAACTGCATCCCCTTAGCCTTTGTTGGTCCAAAGGTCAGTGTCTTTTCACTGGAAATTCTGGTTTTCAATTTTTGGCTTGTCTGTGGTACCAACAGTTTCATCACTCTACATGTCTGCCACAGATTATGTGCAAAGTTATGGGATTTTTTTCCACTGTGGGGACCTGGAAGTGCTTGTAAAACTGGCTGTGATGGGAAAGGTATTGTGCAAAGCTGGAGCTGGCCACTCACCCCTTCCTTGGGGTGCACATTCCTGGCCAGGGAGAGTCAGTCCAGCCAAGAGAAAAACTGACCTTGTTATTGTGGGTAAAAAGAAAACAGAGTTTTAAGATTTACCTAGGGAAAAAAATGTGCAGTGTAGGGTTTTGACTATTTACTTTACTGAGTAGCTGTGAGAAAGAACAGTTTGGATTTAATTTTGCTGTAATAGGAGAGTACAAACTATGTGAAATGGGAGAGAAAGGGTTTGTGGAGAGGATGCAGTTGTTTGCTCAAGGTGTTTTTCCAGATGCAATTCTCCCCCTAGCCCAGAGCTTTTCTATTGGATGAGGAGGGAATCCTCTTAAGAGGGAGAGCACAAAATGGAAAGGGTGGAAGAAGCATGAGTGGATGTGCAGAACTGGCAGTGAGTGGGATGCCCATGAGGCAGAATGTAAATGTTACCTCCAGCCATTCTCCTGCTTCCTGCTAGGGAAATGTAATTATCTTGCCCTTTCCGTCAAAATGTCTCACTATAGCTCTGGATGGGTAACTCACAAAAATAGAGTGAGGAGACCAATTTAGCGTAATATTTGTGCCTAAATAAAGCCCAGTTTGGGTTTATGGACAAATAATAGCATCCACCACACTCTGAGTATATTAATGCATGAAATCACAGGGGATATAATTAAGCACTGCTATTCAAAGGCTAGCTATGTAGTATTGATGAGCTTCTGGATATTCTTTACATATAAAAGTGTGCATGCTGCCAGGAATTCAGCAACAGAAGGTCTGGCATGCAGCTGAACCATACAGGTGTTACCATACTATCATCTAGTGGCAGTAAGAGTAAAAATGAAGGAGCTGAGTGGTATTTTGCTTCTGCTTGCATCAGTTGCTGTGTTGCAATCACTGGTGCTGTATTGAACGACTGACTTCCCAGCTCTGAAGTCTTTAGTCAGCTTTCTTCTTCTTTTCTTTTTTCTTTGTGAAAAGATTATTTTGAATTATCACAAAGAAACGTGCACTGATTTTAAGTCCAATTCTCAGGTGGGAGTTTTGACTAAGAAGTGAAAAGTGTGCCCAAATGAGCTCAATTATCATGTCTTGGAGTGAAGAAAAAGAAAACAAGTCAAGCTGTGCTCTGCAGGCCAGCATCTAAATTGCAGGTGCAGATCTTCACCTGGCATCAATCAACTCCAGTGAAGCCAAATTGATTTATACCTGCTGAGGATTTGACACAATATTGTCATCAATTCTAAATCTATGCTTATTTTGGAAAGAAAGAGAGAGAACTATTTTGATATTTATAATTTATTCTGAGCACTTTAAATGTTATTCAGAGTCTAAGCCACTGTAATGGGTGCATCTCCCATGAAGATTTCTGGGCAATAATCAATTTTGAGACAAATATTCAATGTAAAATAATTGAAGTAGGTCTATGATGCGGAACTTTATCCTTGCAAGTACACAAGGGATATGACATAGAGCACAAAAGAAGCAGTAAAAGCATTCAACACAAAGAATAAATCTTCTATCATTTTATATTCTTCTGTGAAAATTAAACCTTTGCTTTTTGCCATATTAAATGTTTATCTATAAGAGAAGGCAGGGTGCCATCTAGTGCAGAAAAGATTTGTTGCATATCTAAAGAACCACAGATGCAACTTTGTTCCTGCTTTATTCTTTAGTAGGAAATGAATGATATGGTCATTCTGCAAGAGGGAAAGTGTGCAGCATGTTAAGTCCACTGTATTTGTAGAAGACAGAAATAAAAGAAGGTATAAAAATGCAAAATACTAATTTCCTTATTACAAAATGCCTTGCACATATACATGTCAGCATCTTTTACTTAATCCAATTCCCTGTTTCTTCCCCAGCTTTACTACCCTTCTGTTCTACATAAGTAAATCTAATACAGTAACTTGTGACATATTAGGTAAAGTTCACTACCTTTTCCAAATATCCCCAGCTGGGTTAGCAGAAAACTTACAGTTTTCTTGATTCAGGGAATTCCTTTTCCATCCTGATTTTTGTCTACAGCTTCTGAAAAGGGAAGATAAATGCAGTATCCCTTAAACTTGTGTTGCCAAAGCATAAATGTGCTACAGCTGATGTGTTGACGTCATGCTTAACACTCAGTGGTTACATCTCTCTTAAAAAAGTATTCTTTGAGACTACTGTCCTGGTTTACACAGTGCCCCCAGTTTCCTTCTTAAAGCTTATCTTCCTTTTGCATCTGGTCAGACCCAAAGGGAAGTTAATTATGTATGTTCATTATATGTTCCATACTGTAGTTTCTTGGAAACTGATTTGTCTGTGCAGTTTTTTTGAATCTTAAGCAACTTAAAAAGGATTCTTTGAAAGTATGGTTTAAATTGTTAACAAAGGCAAATCTCCTTTCAGTCTAGATATTTTTTGCCTTATGATAAATAGAATATCCACAATTCTAACCTATGAGACAAATCTGCTTTATGATTTTAAGCTAAACCTAGCTGGGCTGGTTTCTAAAAGATGAGAAGTCAGTGACCTTTAAGCTCAGATAAAGCAGTGCCTGAGTTTGCTGACCCCAGGCTGGGCTGTGGCACGTCCCCTATCAGCTGACACCAGAGACACCTGCTCTGAGGCTTTGTGGGCCAGTTTTGCACAGGCCCAAATCTCTGGTTTTAATCTGTAAGTGCCACTTACAGATCACATTTAAGCAGTGCCTGCCTCTGGTGCTGGCTGCTCCTTTGATCACCTGCTGTTTGAAGAACAGAGCTAATGTGATTGCATGGTATATTTCCCTAAATAAATTTTTAACCTTTTAGCCGTTGTCAACCAGGCATGACATGAAGTCTCTGGGATTTGCCGTTTTTAAACACTTTATGTAAAAATGTGAATGGTTAGTAAATAAAGATTTTCCTCCTCAGGAGATGGTTGCAGTGGGAACTCACCTGTTGTTAAACACCAGAGAGCTGTCTTGGAAACAGTCTATACAAAATTCCAACCACAGAGAAAGACTTGATGAGAAATTGTCCTTTCTAGGCACTGAAGACTTGAACTAATATTGATGGATACTATAGGAAACCAGCCTTTCTGCTGGATTGCCCACCAAACAATTCACCTGCCCTGTGATGTCCAGTTGATGTTATGCTGGCTGCAGGGAAAAGGGACCATTAGATGACCTCTCACCCTAGAAGAGAACATTTTCCATCCATGTCATTTTGAATCAGCTTTGCTCTGATTTGAGTGTAAATGATATTTGACCATATTTTTACTTAATCCCACACTGATCCTATGCCTTTCCCCTCCATTGTTGAGATCGCTAATGGGGGATAAAGAAAGAATTTTCAAAACCACTCAGCATTGTCCTGGCTCTTTTAAGAAAGGCAAAGACAGAGCTGGGCAATAGAGTCCTGTGCAACCCAGTTTTTCTGCTGGATGGATTCTGCATGCTTTATCTTTCCATTTATACAATGTATAATGCCTTTTCTCACTGGATGTATTTTGCTTCCCTTACTCTTTACTTGTTTATGTGGAGATGTGATAGAAAAAAAGGCCTTTTCTGCTGTTTAAACAAATAATGTATATGTGTGAATGGAGACTATAGATAAGTGCATTCACAGAAATCCATTTTTAATACTGAGCAGGCAGGGAAAGATCATTTGTCATAAGATTACAGAGGGGAATATTTAAACTTGTTATGAAATTTTTAAAGGTCTTAAGGAGTATGATAATGATTATGCAGACTAGGTTTATTGCTAGGTATGTAGTGAAAATGAAAAGAAATTAAAAAAAACCCCACAGTGGAAATCAATATTAACTAAGGTATTATGTATGAAATTAGTCTTGAAAATAAGGAAGTAATATTACATGTAAAAAAGTATTAAAGGGAAGCAAACATGGAGCATAATTAACTGGGTTGTTCCTTACTGTTGAGGGTTTTGGTGAGCCTGTTTTAGCTTTAATTTCCCTGAATTGTTATTTTTTTAATAATGTGTCTTTAAACTTGGTACTGTTTTTTGGCTTATTCTTACAAATTGCTTTGCATGATCTCTATGCCTGCTTCATTACCAGTCTTGTGATGCAGGATGTTCACCTGCAGTGACATTGTATAGGGTTTACTCTCCTGGGAGCAGCACTGCAGTGAGCAGCCTCACCTGGCAGTTTGCTTAACCGAGGTCAACTTTGCATCCCTTGGGCAGATGCCAGTGGATAAATTTGCTGAATGTCTTGGATGTCCTAGGGTGCCTAACAGGGCACTAGGCACCTCTGCATGAGGCAGCTGAATTGAGTCCATCACGATGATCAGTTCAGCCTTCTGGATTTGCCAGAACCCTTGGCTGAGGTCTGGTGGTTGGGAGCTGTCTCCTCCAGTTTTAAACATCAGCACTGTCGATATATGCATCCGAGCTAGTCACACTGTCTCTCTGGTCTGTGGGGAGAAATAAGTGCATTCAGGATATGATTCATCTGTCTTATTTTAGATGTCTAAATTGGGATAGGAATGTTCCTTGTTCTGACTCTTCATTTCTTTCATTTGCCCTGAGGTGAGACCAAGGTGACAAGCTGAAATGCAGACATTTCTGACTGATCAGATGAATCCTACCCATCAAATCTCAGGAATTTCCATCACAAAATCCCCATTATGTGGAACTGCCACTCAGATGTTTCTTTTGCTGACCAGTGGTGCTTGCCATGTAAGGTTATGAGGAGAGGTTGTAAGAGGTTTTGAAGGAGATGTGACATCCAGTAGAGGAGCATGACCTGCGACAGGTGACTTTTGTCACACGGTGGATCTGGATGCCCCTTCTATCATGCAGCCCAGTGTGCTACAGGCTCATGAGTCACACTCAGAAAAAAATCAATGCTCTGCCTGCAGAAAATAACTCTCCTTTCTTCCTTTCTCAAACTGGCATCTATGATCACCGTGTGAGAGGCAAGCTGAATTTGTTCTTACTTCTCTTTCTTGCATTAGAGAGAGAGAGAGACAATAAGGGTTGCCTGGCATAGTTTCTTTCTTCCCTGCAAACTGTGATGTTTACCTTTCCTTGTCTGTGCTGCAAAGCAATAAATAGCAGCTCCAGGAGAGACAATGGACACTAGAAAGAAGAAAGCACAGGCACAGACATGGCAGAGACCATTTCACTGGCTTCCATGCATAGATGTTCTTGCTTGACTACTTTCAGTAGCAAAAACCTCAACAGAGAAGCACGGTGTGTGTGCTCCACAGCCCAGATGGGAACTTGCCATATCGAATTATATTGAATTAACTTGCCATATCAGATTACTGACTTCTTGCTTGTAGATGTAAAATCAAACAATTGTTTCTGATCTGGGGAAGAACATTTGAATCTCCTACATCATACACTGTGTGTGGTTTCTCTGCCCTTTTAAGTGTGTGCTGGGGTAAAATGCCCTTGTGGAGGAGTGTGAGACATCCTGTGGTCCTGTCACGACAGTCAGTGCTGATCAGCACAGAGGGGGCCAGGCTTGCAAATCCAGCAGCATTACTGGGGTGCACAACTGTATTGTAACTACTGAGAGGACAAATGTCTGGTGATGCATAATGAAAATGCTTTACTGAGGTGCTGGTATTATATAGACAACATATTTCTTTTTAATTTGACTGAGTAAGCCTTTGTATGCTGTGATGACATAGGAAAGGCTGAAAGATTCACTCTCCCAAGGTTAATTGCAATCAGATCTTTGATGCAATTAATTTTAACAGGGGAAGAGAATCACAGGTCAGAAGAGAGAAAGGTCAGGTTAAAAAATATTTAGATGAATTAGAAATGTTCTAGTCAGCAGAGTCAGGTGAAATCTGGTTGAAGGTTGCCAAAGCAGTTGCTGAACTATTAGTGATTGTCTTCAGATGCTTGTGGAGGACCAAGAGGTCTCATAGCCCTAGAGAATCCTCCAGACAGTACTTTTATTTAAAGAAAAAGAAATACAAAGTAACTCATCAGGCAGATAAACTGGTCTACCAGAACAAATGTCTAAACAAGTAAGTGAAAGCACCAAGTGGATCATAAAGTGATGGAAATAATAATTGTGAATTTGTCAAGCACAAATCACATTGAATCCTCCTTTACATGTTTGGCTTCTTTGCTGATCTGGTAGATGTAGAAAAACAGTTAGATGTTGTATTCTTAGTGCTCACATGTCAAATGGGATATAGCTTTGATTCATTGCCATGAAGTGAGTGCACTGCTTAAAAAAACCTGCTGAGAAACATTGTCAGTGCTTTGGGGAAAAACAAGAGGATGTTTGAACTTAGAGCTCTGTGAGGTTTATCCTGAACACAGTTCTACTCAGAATTCATGTTGCTGTTTTCAATGACATAATGAAAGAATTAGGAGAACTTCAAGAACTGTGGGAGACAGTATCATGTTTAAAATTGATTTTTACTGCATGGAAAATTGCCAGATATTAACGAATGAAATGCAATAACAGAAAGGGAAAAGTATTGTGCATAAGAAAAAGTGACCAGGTACCCCAGAATATGTGAAAGACAAAAGAGGCTTGGAGGTTTAGGGTTAATGTCAGTGCTAAATTGCAAAAGATTTAAAGATTTTTTTGTTTATCAAGATATTTCAGTCTAGGATATACTCATAAAGGACATGGAAGGAGTTAATTTCTTTTCTGTTGTAGAGTTGGGGTCTCAGCTGGAATAATGGGCTCACTTCTGAGTGGTGGATATAGAAAAAGTGTAGGGAATCCAAAGGTGAAACAATAAAACTGATGAACAGCTGGGAAATATAACCTGTGTAATAAGCTCCATTTGATCTAGAGAAGACTTAAGTAAGGCAGTGTATGATGCAATTGTGTGATGATGAAGAGTAAAGACCCTTTATAATGATGATAACTGATTATTTTCGATGCCTGCTCATGATGTGGCATGAAAAAATAAGTTAATTGTGAAGCCAACAGGATTTGATTTGGATGCCAGAAAAAAATCTAACAAAAGAGACAGTCAAGGTCTAAAACAGATTTTATAGTGAATCAGTGCAATCTATCTATTATTGTTATCATCACTATCATACTTCTGTGTTCTTCATGGGAGTATTGCCCGTTATTTGCAAAAAATTATTCTTGCCTTATTTTAAAGGCAGGATAAGCTGAATGTGGTTCCTTCCAAGCCCATGTGTCCAATGCCATGATGCTACAGCTTCTTTTACTGGCAGAGTGTAGTGTGGCAATGCTTGATAATGAGTGCAAAGCAGAACTGTGCAAAAAGGATTTTGAGCTTTCTCAGCCAGCTGTATGCTGATCTGGCTACCTACCTGTGCCTGCCCAGCACCAAGGATGCAAATTATGTTGACTTCCAGTAGCTGTGAGGAATTTTTTGATATTCCTATCCCAACCCCTTGTAGCTCTCATTTGTAGCTTAGGCTCATTTGGGCCAGCTTAGCACCAAGGGCAGATCAAGTAATAAGAGGCTGAGCTCCTGTGGCTGGTGATGTGCTTTGCTCCTGGCGTGGTGCAACACACGCCAAAGGCAGCCTGGAGAATGCCACATGAAATCTTGCTATAAGCATGTTAGGGTAACTTCTGTAATGCTAAGATATAAATGGCTATATGTCTTTACACTGCTGAAAGAATTACACCCACACACATACAATATCACTCCAAAATAAGGAAACATAAACAGTTAATGTTTGGCATTTTAGAATCAAGATTAAGTACAGGGATTGTTTGCTTCTCAGTGGTATAGCTTTGCTTTGGGATCTCCATAATATTTTCTAGACTGATCTCCCAACAGAGTCTCTAGCAGATACTAGAATCGCAACAGGCAAAATGTAATTATTATTTTAAGGCTTCTAAGTAATATTTTTGAGAGGCTAAATTGCATTTAATAGAAATATAAGTGTAGTTCTATTGGAATTAGTTGTTCAACCTAAATATTTGTTTTCTAAAGTAATGCCAAAGAACCCTTGTGAATGTTTCAAGTAGAGCTTCTCAACATTTACTTTTGCTGAGGATGATTCCAGCTAGCTTTATCTGATAGCTTTTGGTACTCATATGGGAAGAGCCCATGAAAAGTTGGTCCTTTCCATACTGTAGGTGCTTCTCACAAATCCACAGACCTCTACTGTGACTCATCCCTCTTCCTGCTCTATTCAGATGTTGCTTTCCTGTTCCAGGACTGTATGACCCTATCACTTCTTCCTCTGCCACTGCCCTGCTCCTTTTCCCACATTACCATATGTCTTCCTGCTCAGGAAGTAAGTGATGGATGGCATCAGCTGTTGGACTCAGCCAAAAGAAGAGTCAGAGTTAATACAGGGTATGTTTTTCTTAGAAGGCTTCAATGGGCTTCCCAATCTCCACATGGATTGTCCTGTGTTCATCACTTTAGTTTATGTTCTCCAAAATGGTGTTCTGGCAACTGATGATAAAAGCACTGAAAGTAAATTAGACTCTGATAAAAAAGTAAATAAGTCCCTGATTGGAAAAATATCACAGCATTTCCCTAAATCTATTGCTTGAGTCTCTGATGCAGATAATGTCCTACACCAGCACAAAAACCTTTCCTAGGATAAATCAGGGCCACCTCAAAGTCTAAAGTATGCAGGCCGTGGATCAAGATCCCCTTTTGCCCTGTGGTTCTAAAACAATCTTTCCTATCTTGTCAAGTGGGAATCCGGGAGTCACTCTTACTAGTAAAAATTATGGTTATGGTAAGTATATGTTTTTATAATATGACTTTGCAATAAAAACATAATTATTTATCAGCCTTACATACTTGAAGGAAATATTGTTTTTAAAAACTTGAATTCTACAATTCTTTGTCACCTAATACATGCCTCTTATGTTTTTCAGTAGCTTATATTATAAAACATGTAGATAGTAAAGCAGTATCTTGAGAAAATGTGCAAGTGCTTTTTGAAACTAACAACTAATTCCACTCATAATAGTTTTCTTGGCTGCTGAAAGGGCAGAGAAAAAGTTGCAGACATGTGAAACAAGTGACCTTTTATAGTCTGGTCATCACAAAGCAGAAAAACTCAGTATCTGACTTCCTATATGGAAAAGGAGATATAGAAAAAAAGTAAACTTCGTTTCTAGGTGAAGATCAAAAATTGTTTTATAGACTATAAAAATTAAGGTTCTCAGCATCCCTGTGAATTAGGTAATGATTTAATTTTCCATGTGGGAGAAATTAAGGTACAAAGAAATCATCAGATTTATCAACCATAACATTGCAATCCTGTGATAAAAATCAGAATGAAGTCCGAAAACCTTCAGCACAGTCATTTGCTTTAATTAAAGCAGTTTCCTAAAATAAGTGGTTCTCAGCAATTTTAGTAGATGTAGAGGTTGAAATTCTGCTAATATAACTCATTGAAATTTATACTGAGTATTTTAAAGCTTGGAAATTAGGTTCTTGTCTTCTGAGGATGGGCATGAACAGCCTACAGCAGAGCTCATAAAAAGAAAGTTAATTTTTGTTTGCAAAAACTCTCTCCTCCCTGTACTTTACCACAAACTGTGGGTCACTAGCATAATCCTTCTCTTTTTATGTGCCTTTGAAGCAAATGGAATTATGTCCTATAAGAGAGAGTGCTAATGAAAAGATGAAAAAATATCCTGCTGAATTGCTTTGTATATGAAATCTCAAGCTTATACCCATGAAAGAAGAGAGACTTTATTCTTTAGAATTATTTGTAATTAAAAGACTGTTTTTATGGTGCATTACTGAATCATTAAAAATCAAAAGGGGGAAAAATCAAACTAGCTGGTAGAGAAGTGGCAGGTGGCTGCTGTTATTGGCAGATGTGTATCTTGGAACTGAACTCTTTGCAAATGTCATGTGAAATAACTGAATTTATTAGAAGTAGGAATTGCACACACAGAACTTGATGACCCTGAGAAAATATGCAGGCAGTGGTAGGACTGCAGGCTAGAAATCACCCTTCCTATCTCTATTCAAAACTTGTGAAAATGCTCCAATAGATTTAGCTGCAGCAATTTCAAATGCTGCCTCTCCTGCCTGCCCTATTTTCACAGCAGAGCTTGCCTCGAGCAGAAGAGTTGATCTGGGACAGGTTGTGCCCACTCCTGGGCACACCTTGCACGTTGACACAGCTCACAACTCCGAAATGGGCGACTGAGGTGAAACGCGGATCCAGCTCCTACTGCCAGGAAAATGCCAGCAGTTTCTGTCAGAAAGAGGGGAGAGCTGGACCAGTAATGTCCTTGCCAGCAGGAGACAAGCAGCCCTGCTGCTGCAGTGGCCCCATTTCATTTCCAGCCACCTGGAAAATGCTCCTTTTGCAATGGCAGGTGTGCCTGTGCTGCGCTGCCCTGAATTGCAGAGGAGCTTGGACCGACTGCTGGAGCTCACCTGCTCCAGACTCCTGCTCAAAGCATGGCTAACTTCACACATGGCATGTGCACTGGCAGATGTTAATATTTAATCTGTAAACTAATTTAATGGAGCTTTTCTTTTTCATGTGATCTTCAGGACTAGGTCACTTTTAAAGAGTAGGAACACAGGGCACAAAAAGGTGATTTTTTTTTAAGTGAAAAGTGAGTGGTCATAAACGAAAGCTGATGTGTGGGTGCTATTTGTTTGTTTTACTTACAATTTTTCACAAAGTATTAAATTTGTTTTCTTTCTTTCTTTTGTTTTTTTTCTTGATAAACATTGTTTATTTCCAGTCGGATTTTTGCTACATCAGAAGAGCTATTAAAGGTGTAGTAGACTGATGCTCAGTTTGCCAAAGAGTAGAGAGTTTGCACCTTATTACAAAAAAAAAGTAGGGTGGGTGAGACAGGAAGTAATCATGATGTGCATATACAAAGAGGTAGTTCACATATCTAGTTGCATGTTGGTATTATACAGAAATTATCAACTCTACAATTGTTAGGACTTTTTATTCATATTCTTTTACTTCTTGTATTTGTTATTCTTGGATCTCAGCTTTCCAGGTGAGGCAGGTTAGCTTAGCATATTCTCTATAAGCAGAGGTAAGATTGGATGCCAACCTCTCCTGAAGATTATGTGTGGTCCTGGAGCTCCACTGCAAGCTTGAAACCTCTGGTTGTCATCCAATATGGCAAGAAACGAAAGTGCCCCAAAGAAAATGGAACCATTAAGTACACAAAGAATGAATGATTTTAGAGGGTGGATCGATAAGATACAAAAATGATGACCAATGTGACAATCAAGATTTTGAAATTGTAGATGGAGTGAAAACTTATGAGCTTTAAACTTAACATTCCTCAACTGCTCATTTCAACTGTGAAATGAAGCAGAATGTGGTAAGCAAACTTCAGTTTAGAGGATGTGCTAATTATTTGAACCATATTTGTGTTCTTGCTCCAACATCACCTTTCATTTTTGATAATGACTCTTTCAGTAGCACTCATTCTTTGACAAGAAAAGCAGATAAGTATATTTTGGAGTGTCACCAAACCTTTGAGAATTGCAAGGTGAAAAATTAGAGAAACAATGAAATTTCACAATTATCAAGATCAAAACTAACTTCCAGTTGGCCAGAGGACTGGCAGACCCTTGCAAAACTTTTTTTTTTTTTTTTTTCAGTTTAAAACCAAATCCAACACAAGGACAAAATTTCAGGAGCCAACAATTAGTATGAAACATAATTTATAGAAGACAAAAAAGGTAGAATTAAAATGAATTTTTCAATTTTTTGTCCATCTTGTAAAAGAGCCTCTGTGAAGCAGTATTGCCAGTAAGATGAAGATCTGAGAAAGGAACACTGGGAATGTCTGGGGAGCTGACTTATGAAGGAACTCATTACCCACGTAGCTCAGAGAGCTTGGGAAGCTGCTGAGGTAGGATGTTTGGTGTTGTCTGTGGCATGTGCAGCCAGCTGGCTGCTGAGTAAGGCAGTAGCTCCAGAGGGTTCATCTTTGTTGTATTATCTTGATTTCCAGCTGTCCAGGGAATTGCTAAACCTTAGCAGCTCCTTTATTAGCTTGGATGGTGGCTGAGAACTCTGCCAACCAGACTGCTTATAAAAACCCTGCAGAGCTCAAGAGATTAAGCAGGCAGGAGCTGGCTGGAAAAAGGACTTCAGCAGCCAAGAACCCAGGAGTTGGGCAGTGGGCAGAGTGACCACAAATGAGTAGATTTTCCTCAAGGGGTGCAACTGAATTGGCATATCCCTGCAGAGTGCTTTGATCCTGCCAAATCCATTATTTTTTGGTGACTGTGGGGAAATTCCTGAAAAGTTCCAAATCTAAAAAAAAACCAAGTAAAAATCTTCACATATATGTTCTTATTTTTCACATAATGCAATAATGAAAAGTATAGGCAGAAATTTTTTTTTGGTCCACTGAAAATGCAAGCCTTCAGCTTTTATACATTCTTCTGTTTAACTGGTAGGTAATTAATCTGTGTTGGGCTATGAAGAGTTTTGTTTATATCTGAGGACTTCTTGTGGTGCCACAATTCTATTCTAAAACAATCCTTACAGTCAGGAAATACTCATTTTTTCCTACTTTGCATTCAAATATATAATCTCTGAAAATTTTCCTGAGCTTGACAGTGGCCACAGTGGTTATCTCAAAATACAGGTACATTCAGACTGAAGATTTGCAACTGAATAATTTCATTACCTAAATTTAGATTTTGGTGTGAATGTTCAAAATTATCATTTTAATAAAATAAACTGGTCCAAAAGTCCAGATAAAACCAACCAAATCTTCATCTTCTTTCCTTAACAGATTAGGATCCCCATGAAGACATTTATTTTTTTTTTCTTTTTCTTTTTTTTTTTTTAATGCTTATTATGAATCTGTTTTAAACCATACATATCTACATTTTAAGATAGTCACATATTTTTTCTCAAGGGTTTTTCAATTAAACTTTTCCTTTCACATCTAAAGGTAAATAAAGTTTGACCACTCACCTTTTCTCTAGTCTAGTGGTTTTCTGAAAGCCAAATTAATAAGTGAATGCTATCCCT
Organism: Buphagus erythrorhynchus; assembly: GCA_013400855.1. Taxonomy (NCBI): domain Eukaryota; kingdom Metazoa; phylum Chordata; class Aves; order Passeriformes; family Sturnidae; genus Buphagus; species Buphagus erythrorhynchus. Next base: position 33,398 of record VZTT01021014.1, read on the forward strand.
AAACAAGAAATAAATCTAATATAAATATTTTCAGAAGGTTTTGATTGCATGTAAATTGTTTGAAAGAAAATTGGTATATATTCTGGGGTTTCTGGTTGCTTTGCAGACGTAATTTGATTTTTGTTCCACAACCTACATTTGTAGATAGTTCTCCATGTTGCCACACTTTCATGTGCTAAAAATATTGCTTGCATTTAAGTTTAGAGACTGTGCATATCTCTTTATCTTAGTTACAAACAAAAGAAAACTTATATTCTCTATCTTTTTCCATTAACAGGTGTGATTAATCCGTTACCCAGCTGGGAGCACCTGGCATTATCTGTTGTGAGCTAAACCTTCCTCTGCTGGAAACTGTGCTCCTCTTACACCAATTCAAGCAGCATGTTTGAAGCAACATAAAAGATTAGTTTTGAAACAAGGTAAAAGACTAGTTTCTGAAAACTTACTAGACTTCATAGAGAAAGAGCACTTGGATCATTACATTGTATAGTTAAGGCCATAGGTATTCTATTTTCGGAGGAATTGGCTTTTAGAGTTCATAGTTGGTAATTCCTTACAGTCTGATGTTTGGATAAAAATAGTGTTGCAATAGCTATGTCTTATCAAGGACACGATGGCAGTGGGAATAAAGAGGGAAGAAAGAGTAGCTGATTTCATTGCTTTTTAATACATATATTTTATGCAGTGTTTGCCATCAATAAGTGTTTTGAAGATCATATCTTTTGGCTTATAAGAAGAAAAATCCTTGATATAGGATACAAGGCCAGCAACCAGTGGCCGTGCAGAGAACCATTTCCCCTACAGGATTCCTGAGCTGCATCCATAAGAGCAAATGTATCACCCTCAGAAGAAGATTGTGGGATTAGTGCAGGGCAAATCTGCCTGTGCGCCTCTCTTTCCTTTGTCCTCTGGTGGCTGAGATGTGACAGCTTGAGCACAGCCTGGCCCACACAGGTGTTGGGTACCACCAAGGTTTTCCTTCAACACTTTTTTCCACAGCTCCCTCTGAGATTTTCTTCTTGCCTGGCAGATCTTCTCCAGCTTCACTGTCAAGGAGTGTTTTGTGCCTGGCAAAAGGAACTTAATTTTTAAGAAAATATAAAACCAAAGAACTCAGGTGCTTTGAAAGAATTAGCTAAGATTTTTTTTCCGTTAGAGGTAATACCTCAGACACACCTTCATACACAATGTTACTGTGAGCTTTTCTGTTTGACCACTCAGATGAGATGCAGTAGTTGTGTGATAACTATGGAATGCAGGTTTTTTATTGTGCTTACACTATTTTGAACCAGCACCCCCTTAAAAAATGGTGCTCACTTATTTTGCTGTAAAATGCAATGTAACATATGACATTGTGTTTTCCAAGCTCGCATTTTAAATAACACCAGGCTATTTAAATACCACTGAAGGTATATTGTGAATTGTTTATTATATGGAGATTAAAAAAAAATCACTGAAGAATTAGCCATTTTATACATTTAAAAATTAATCCTGAATAATTCTGGTTTGTTATCTAGTTTGATTTGTTCTATGCATGTTTATAGCAACATGAATTGTGACATGAAGTATGACTCCTGCANACATGAAGTATGACTCCTGTAGTTCACTTTTTTACATACATAATAATATTTATATAAAAATCCTAAATTCAGATTATGTAACCATGTAACAAAAACTTTATAATATTAAAGTAGTAAAATGGCCCTCATGTGTAACATATTTCTGCTCAGAATGCTTTGTGTGACAGATAAGTGCCAGAATATCTATTTTGTCCAGAGAAATAAGACAGAAACAAGGTGATATAGAGACAGTAAACAGGAAGTCTGTAGAAAATACAATATTTGATTCCACATCTTCAGAGCCAGGTTAGCATTAGGACTTTTATTCCTTCCCAATAATCACAGATATTAATATCTCATGCTAGAAATGACCTGGTGTTCATAGCAATTCTTCTGTTCCTTTCTGGTTCATACTACTGTTTGTGTCTGTGATGCAGTGAGTATTGCTATCATTAAAAGTAACAAATTCAGTTCAGCCACCTCTGTTGATGGGCTGCCCTGGTCTGTGAGTTTATAAACTGCCTTAGTACTGCCAGGGTTTTGTCCCTGTGCATTACTGGGGACCAACTGAAATTTGCTTGAAAATGCAAAAAGGAGAGGGAAGAAGAGAAGGAGGTATGGAAATACTCTTCCTTACCATGTGTTACATTGGAAAGGCAAATTGCCTGCTTGAGAAGACACCTAAGTTTTATTCAGCCAAGTTGCTCCTCTGGGAAATAGTGATGATCAAAGGGTTCTTTTCTTTCTTTAATACAGTAATTAATTTGTCACCGTGCAAAGCTTTTCAGAGCTGATCTTAGAACTGTCTGCTCTCATGTGGGGTGCTGTAACACAGTTCAGCTGTTCCTGCTCTGAGAAGGCAACAACAGGGCTGTCAGTAGCAGCAAGATAAAACTCTGATTTTTTTCCACCAGTGAGAGTAATGGTGCTCACAGCAGGCAGTGAATTTGAGCAAGAGCTTTTAGAATTTTTGTCCTGAAATTCTGTGCAAATAATGAATACTCTTCCCAAATGTACAGACGACTCTGTTAGGTTTCTGTTTTGTCAAGCAAGTCAAAACAGTGAGATTTATTCAGTTTTACTGTTGCCCTGAAGAACCTCAGANAAAATTAGGTAGCTGTCAGATTTCAACTTGAATAAAATTAGTTTAACTAGTTTAGATATCCAACATGAGCTGTTGCTCAGCTCAATGAAAGATTGCACAGAAAACTTGGTCAGATTTTATTANACAGCAAAAATAACCAAGAGCCTCATAATCTTCAGACATGCTTTGCTGCTACTGCCTTAGGGAAACTGGAGCAACAAAAACATCAGTGACATTTTATTCCTTCTTTATATTCTTTTTTGAGCAGTTGGACTGCTGCAAAACAGAATTAAGTAGTTTGAATTCAAATTCTTAATANTCCTCTGGAACTGAATAAATCTGGCCATGAAACTTGCAGTCTGTATACTTACATATGCACATAAATGCAATGTATCAGAGTAGGCATTAAAAAAATAGCTGTAGAGCAGAAGTTAAACCACAGTGATTTAGCACAAGTGTGTTGGTCATTGTGCTGCTGTGCTGGAGATGGGTGGTGCTGTCAGTAGCTACAGCCATGAGAAGATGCACAGCAGATTTCAGGGAGAGCTTAGACTCAGGGCTGGGAGCTGGCAGAGGAGCCTGGGACAGNGTCTGGCTATATATAATGGTGCTTGTCTTCTGTTATACACATATCTCCATGGATCAGCCTCTTCAGACAGCAGAACCTTTTTCAAAAACCATATTTTAATTGACCATTTACAGACATCTCCNTTCATACTGTCACATGTGGTAGTATCTCCTGCTGGCCATCTGCAGGCAATTCCTGGCAAAGAGGGATTTCTGAGCAGCCCTTTGGAAGTGTCTTAAAGCCTCCAAATCTGTGGAGTCCCGTGCCTGATGGGATTTTAGATTCTGTGGTTGTGACAATGTGTTACATTTAGTTTTCACTTCTAGTAAGTGAAAGTGATGTTACTCGTGTCCCTTTTTTTTTGTATGTCAGTCCTTGGATAAGGATTTCACAGTGAGGCCAAAGTATTTTTAGATTGTCTATTTAATTTGAATACAAATGAACATACTTTATCTACTATGCTTTTTTTCCCCCCCTCAACAGTTACATTGAAATAGGAATTAAAACGCCTGAGGGGAAAAAGAAAGAAATGATAGTAAGTGTTTAATTATGAATACTGCCTGTTTAAATTACTGTGAAAAAATACCCATTCATTACTTTATGCTTGTATAATTTATGCTTAACTGTTAATGTATGCTATTTCAGGGAAGAGTATGGTATGATAATAATATCAATTTACCTGAGATTTGTTATGTAAAATTTTGCATACAAAGATAATGTTACTCTGTCCTAACTCTCCTTTGTCCTTACTGTGCAACTATTTAAACATCAGTTGACTGGCAAGAAATATTTTCAGGAATTAAGAGTTATTATTATCCTCTTACATTCTTTCCTGTAGAGTGTAAAAGTAGAAGTTCAGGCAGTGTAAACTATAGACAGCATTTAATGATTAATCACAACATCATGACATTGTTGAGGCTGGAGGTGACCTCTGGAGGTCATCCAGTCCAAACTCACTGTGGGGACAGATAAAGCAGGTTGCTTAGTGCCCTGTTCATTTAGGTTCCAAATGTATCCAATGGATTCAGACTCTTCAATCTGCCTGGGCAGCCAGCTGATGTTTGACCACCCTTACTGAAAAAAAGAATTGTTCTTTCTTATCTGATCTTGCATGGTTTTCATCCCAGCTGAAACTGATGCCAGATAAGTAAGATTTTCTCATTTTTTTTCTTATGTGGATCCAGAGACTGACCAAATCACATAGGTGTTAAGTTAGCTTATTTGGATTTAAACTGCTACAGAGGATAAGAAACATTCAAAATTAGAATGTAAATACAATAAGATCATAAATCTACATCTATATGACTTTGTCACACAGAATAAGAGCCCATTTTTCTAACTGTTTATTTTTCAAACAGATAAATTTTAGCTATGTGTAATTAATCTAGTATGGATTACAGGGAGTTTTTATGACAGTATTGATACAGATAATGCAATGTCTAACTATATATGCTTTTGTAATGATTTTTGGCAGTTTGACCTAGCTAGCACACACACACTTGCATTGTGATATTTCTCCTGTATTTATCATTATAATAGCTTGTTATATAACAGACAACATGGAATGCTGGCACTACTGAAGACCCATTTTATCCTCCAAATATAACCTAAGTGGTTCAAGTGGCTTATGTTGGAATTTAAGAAAACCAAATGGTGGACTATTTTAAGATTGCTGGAAGCCCTGAGTACTGTGTGCACATCCAGAGTAAATCTGTTTCATACCTCACAGAATTAACAAGGCTGGAAAAGACCTTTGAGATCATCCTCAGCCCAACCTATGTACAATGACTCTAATCTGTTCTTTCTTTTGTCTTCTCCCTCTAAGGAGAAGGCAGAGTCCAAATGACTGGATATGGATATTACCATCTCACTGAGTATATGATTTTGAGTCCAGTGTTGCTGTATAGTGTAGCCTCACTCAGTGTGATATAAATTGCACCACATACAGAGTTCCTTTGGGCAGGTTTAGCCAGTCAGAGGTTGCCATTATCATTCTGAACAGGATCTTCTCATTCTCCCATATGGCACTGAAGGCAAACAGGATTGGACTCATAACTGTTGACAGGGCAAGGCTTCTGATAAATTT